>JARVZY010009316.1:0-26787 GCA_030686995.1 Artemisia argyi
ATGTAAGCATGTAAGGTCATTTTCTACTCCTATATTGGCTTCCTCTCTACAAGGCTTAGAGTCCACTACCTTTATCCTAAGACTACCCAGACTACATGGGTTGATGGGTGGGTCGGCTCCTCTTTTGTCTCCTAGATGTATATCTAAGGATGGAAAGTTGTGTGAAGATTGAGGTTCTGGTTCATCAACACTAGGTAATTCCCTAGAACTAAGAGTAAGGTTATCACTACAAGTATTCAAACCTATATCCTCTAGTGGTGTTTGGTACAAGGGTTCTACCTCTATTGGGGCTCATATAGTCTCTTCTACTTCTTCCGGGTAAGTCAAGAGTGGTGTGTATTCCTTAAGTGATGGTGGGAGTTGTGGGGTACTTTGTAGGTTTGTGTTATTTACCTTATCCTTCCTTTTCTCAACATCACCTATATCCTCATCACGTGTTTTAGTAGAATCTAACCTAAATATGTTCCTAAGTATCTTAAATCCTTCTCTAGCCATTTCAAGTTCTAAGTCTGATTCATAAGAACCTTCCTCAATAACTTGATTACAATGTTCAATTTGCCTAAAGGATTCATCTTTTTGCTCAATATGATCATGTTCGGCTAAATCCTCCTTAATTATTTCCTCAAGTTGTGATGTACAAAAACCCATCAATTCATTGAACTCATGGTTCACGGTTAGGAGGCTTTCCTCAAAAAATTTCGAAAGGCTCTTTCTAAAAGGAATTGATCCTAACAATGATTGTTTACTATAGGCCACACATGCGCATAACTCATCAAACCTATCAAACTTTACACCCATCTCCTCTTGTATATAGCTAAGATCACTTAATAATTCATTGGAACAACAGGAAGCAAATCTATCCGAGTAAACTAATTGTTCCTCTATTGTTAATGATCTAAATGGAATCTCATCCGCCATGAAGACAAATGGAAATGGTTTTACAAACAAAGGGCACAAAGAAAAAGATAGACTAAAGAGAACCTAAAAATAAAAATAAAATCTTGCTAGAAAGGAATCTAGCAAGTAGACCTAATAAAAAGAAATCCTAACCTAGACAATAACTATTCCCCGGGCTGGGGCGCCAAAAACTTGATACGTGGGAATCGCACCAGGCTTTACCTCTCGAGGGATCTCGAGAGGCTTACAACCCCCACCAGGCAGTGTACCTGATCGTTGTAGTATAGTATAGTGACAAGTACTGGGGGATTGATCGTTCAACTCAGGAATAGTGTTGCTAGGATTAGAAAGCCTAAAAACTAGGTCTAGAGGTGAGGGATGATTCTTTTTTTATTTTTATATTTTTATAAAAGCGATTAAAATCTTGGGTTTTGAAAGAGTGGGCGGAATTAGTTGCTAGCCAACTAACCCAAATAATTAAGATGCAATCAAATAAAATAACAGAAATGAAAATAAATCTAATTACTAATGTGGTGTGAACAATGATAGGGAAAGTTGTGTTTACTTAGGTTTCGTTACTCCCTAGATAACTTTTAAAGGTTGATAGTTTGTTACAATTGCATGGATGACGGGCCGTATTCCTTAATACTAGTCGTAGGACCGTGTACAATATTCCCTAATTCTATAGGATCCTACTTCACTCCTATGTCGAGCTGTTAGAAGCTCCCAACATGGGATCATTAGAATTCTCCTACGCATTAAATACAACCAAAAATCATAGTACACCTCTGATCATGTTTCTTAAGACGTTCAAGCATGTCACCAATGGAAGTCTGCCAGTTTTCTTAAGCCTAACATCAAATACAATCATCCGTAACAACTATAAACAAACAATCAACCCATAATTAACATCTAGGTTTCACTGCATCTAAGCAAACACACAAGAGATATAGCCAAGCATGTTAAATTCAAGACGAGTGTAAGATATATTCAAACAACACATAGACATATTGAACGAATTGAAATAGTACTTATCTCAATTGAACATGAAAGGTTTCAAAGGGTAAAAACCCTTGAAAAAGCTGAAATATTCGGACTAGGGTTTCTCTCCAAAGTTACACCCTAATTGTTACTCTTTTAGTGAATGAAAATTGCAAAACTATATATAGATTTTACAGGGTGACGGCGTCAAGAAGGAAATTCTGACGCCGTCAACTCGCCGCCCATAATGAAATCGGATTGCCTAGATCCACTTTTGACGCCATCATGTGTAATTCTACTCTGGGCCGTCACTCACATTTGGACAATGACGGCCTATGGTGACGCCGTCATCTCCATAGTGCAAAACTCTTCTGGATCATCACGGACTTTATCCACTTCCACCTCTTGTATTAATCTTGACGCCGTCACTTGAGAACTTTTGACGTCGTCAGGTACTGTTCCCAGCAAGGAAAATTAAGACTTTGTTATTTTCTTCACTTTTATGCTACAAAAACGTCCAAAATGCTTCCTTTTCCAGAATTCACTCCAAAAGTACCTGAAATGACAAAAGGAACGATTTAGGGCAATATTTGATCAAATAAATTCAAAGCCGGGCTAAAATGACCCCCTAAAAATAGTTCATTTTTCGCCTCATCATACATCCTTTAATTGAACATTGGGGACAATGTTCATCCTAAGTGTAAGGGGAGGGTAAATGATGATACCTTATAGGATATAATTGCACTTGAGTTTGTTTGTTCGATGGTAGGTGTGTAATAAAACTAAGAGAAATACTTGTTACTGTAATTTTAGCGCCAAATTTAAAATTTTTTACAACATTTAGGAGTGAAACTTTAGCCTTAGCAAGCGTCTCATGGATAGGAGTCGTATCATTAGCACAAAACCGTACTATTCAGAAAAATTTTCCACCCAAATATGTGAGGTTCGCCTTTAGATAGGATAGGAAAAGCATTTATTATTAGTGCTTATGAGTGTACCGGTAGCATTTAGATTCTAGAACTTGCGTTACTAATGCATCCTGATACCGCTAGTGAGACTACATTCGTGTGGTAGGATTTACTACATGATAAGAGGCATTAGGATCACCTTTGTGTTAAACCCGTATCATAATTACTTGACCAATTAAGTCATATTACTTGACTAGTAAAGTCAATTAATTTTCCTACACCTTAGCGTTGTACTCATTTTTAGTACACGAAACCCCTAGTACACCCCTCCGAGCCTATCTTTTCATTTCTAACTTTAAGCATTTTATTTAAAGGAAGAATTTGTTATAACCCACCCAAATGTGCAACCAAATCGCCTTAGCCCTCCGTGTATGCACTCATCTTTAGTGCATTATTGTTACATGTTTAAACCCTTAGTTAATTATCTAATTGATTACATAGTTGCTAAGTCGAGTAATATCTTGTACATATTGTTTTGGGACGATTGGGACTCATGGGTAAAGTACTTATGTTATGGAGTGTATGCAAAAAAAAAAATATATATATATATATATATATATATATATATATATATATATATATATATATATATATATATATATATATATATATATATATATATATATATATATATAGAAAAAGAAAAGATAAAAAACATACGGACTACCATCCCGTTTCATTTTATGTTTGTTTTATGTTTTTGTTATTTTTGATTTATTAGCTTAAGTCGAGTCTAGTCTTGGCTTAGCAACGCCATATTGTACATGTAATTAACCAGGATGATTAACTCGCCACCAGTAAATATTGCCTTTATCCAACAAAACCGTGTATTCCATATCCCTACACCTAACGTTATAACCCGTTAAAAGACCTCTTTGATAGTTTATCCTAGGTGCTTACGCCAAGTGGTGGAGGTTTGATCCTTTCCCAAGCCTATGGTAAGCTATTTTGCTATGACAGGTAGTGAGAAATGTTTCCATTTCCTTATTGTGATATATACTTTATTGCACAAGAGATGTGAGTATTTATACACTATTTGTGAGGTGCTCGTGTATGACCTCCATGCTTGTCTTTGGTTTTTAGTGGAATGATTATCTGTTTTAATTACTTTTATATTAGTATTAAATGACCCCTAACTTGTATTTTGATTATAATAAAAGCGCATTTGCTTGAGGACAGGCAAATCTCAAGTGTAAGGGTATTTGATGAGACGAAAAGTGTACCGCTTTTAAGTGGTCATTTAAGCCCGTATTCGAGATTATTTGATCAAATATTGCCCTAAATTGTTCCTTTTGTCATTTTAGGTACTTTTGGAGAAAAATCTGGAAAATGAAGCATTTTGAACGTTTTTGGAGCATAAAAGTGAAGAAAATGGCAAAGTCTCAATTTTCCTTGCTGGAACAGTACCTGACGGTGTCAAGACTCTCCACATGACGGCGTCAAGAGTTACAAAAGAGGTGGAAGTGGAAAATACACGTGACGATCCAGAGAGTTTTTAAGCATAGGACCTGACGGCGTCACCCAAGGCCGTCAGGGTCCAAACATTAGTGACGGCCCAGAGCACAACTACATATGATGGTGTCACAAATAGATCTAGGCAATACGATTTTATCATGGCGGCGAGTTGATGGCGTCACAATCTAACACATGACGTCGTCACAATGTAAAATCTATATATAGTTTTCCAAATTTCATTCATTAGTGTGCAACTTTGAGGGAATAAACCCTAGTCCGAATTTTATCAGCTTGTCAAGGGTTTCAACCCCTTGAATCTTTCATGTTTAATTGAAGATAAGTATTCTTTCAAATCATTCAATATGTCTATGTATTGTTTGATTATATCTTACGCTTGTCTTCTATTTAACATGCTAGGCTAGATCTTTATTGTGTTTGCTTAGATGTAGTGAAACCTAGATGTTGATTATGGGTTGATTGTTTGTTTATAATTGTTACGGATGATTGTATTCGATGTTAGGCTTAATAAAACTAGCAGACTTCCATTGGTAACTTGCTTGAATGTCTTAAGAAACATGATCGGAGGTGTACCATGATTTTTGGTTGTATTTAATGCGTAGGAGAATTCTAATGATCCCATGTTAGGAGCTTCTAACCGCTCGACATAGGAGTGAAGTAGGATCCTATAGAGTTAGGGAATATTGTACACGGCCCTACGACTACTATTAAGGAATATGACCCGTCATCTATGCAATTGTAACAAGCTAATCAACTTGTAAAAGATATCTAGGGAGTAATGAAAATATGAAATCTAAGTAAACACAACTTTCCTCATTATTGTTTCCACCACATTAGTATAATAATTTTGTTTTCATTTATTTTATTTTATTTTGATTGCATTTGTAGTTAATTGGGTTAGTTGGCTAGCAACTAATTCCGCCCACTCCTTCAAAACCCGAGATTTTACTTGCTTTCATAAAAATATAAAAATACAAAAAGAATCATCCCTCACCTCTAGACCTAGTTTGTTAGGCTTTCTAATCATAGCGACACTATTCCTGAGTTGAACGATCAATCCCCCGGTACTTGTCACTATACTATACTACAACGATCAGGTGCACTGCCTGGTGGGGGTTGTAAGCTTCTCAAGATCCCTTGAGAGGTAAAACCTGTTGCGAGGATGCGATCCCCACGTATCAAGACCCCATGACCCGGACTGTTAATGTATGGTTCATGAGCTTAGTGCAACATACCAACACTTGATAATTGTACATGCATTACAATTATCACACACTCTACATTTTCCTTGAAGGGTGTAACAACTGAACCCTGTGGAACTTGTATTCACTATCACTTAAACCTATGACTCTCTCACTCAACACCTAGTGTTGACTTTTTAAGCATGTGTCCTAGGTAACGAAGCTCTGTGGAAATTATGGCATGGAGTGGCACGAGACTTGAAAGACTTTCCATTGGTTATCATTCAAGCTTCATAACATACTTAGATTTTGGGAACCTCCTTTTATAAAACTCTGATAATTTTAATGAATGACAACTCATTTTTATAATACGTCTCTTTTCGAGTCGTTTTCTACTACTGTAACTGTGATTCCATGAGGTAATACCCCAGATCCAAATTCCGCTGCGATCTGTGAAAATGGGGGTGTTACATGTGTACTATAACAAATCAGGTCACCAGCTCACCGAATAGATGATGAGATTGAGAAGACTCGGTTAGGTCTTTTGGTGTTTAGTGTTGAAATGTATGAGTATTAATTATATTAAATGTAAAATATTGTATGTGGTGAGAAACTGCTTAATTAAGCAATCAATTTAGGAGGAATATATGATGGAGAAATTATATTACAAGTATATAGATAACAATAGTAAAAACTTAATTGGTATAAGTCTTTTCATCATGTCACAATGCAAAAGACTAAAATTATTATGATGATTTAATACTTATTGTCACATTGTAAACTATGGTATGTAGATATAGGATCGAGAAGACTTACACAAAACACACGTAATAAAATGTATGTGTTTAGTCTTTATTAAATTAATACTGAATTAAATGTAAACTGGTGTCTTATAGTAAAAAAACTAGTAAAGCAATCAATGTATGACAAATTTGATTCTTGGGGACATTATATTTACAGCTTTCTTTATTATGTCATAATGTAATATAATTCATAAATTGAAAAGACTTGCAAAGATCACACCCAGCTTGATAGAAGTAAGGTTGTTGGACTAGCTTCAATCCAAGCAACAATTTAGATCATAGCAATATGAATGTAAGAAACCTTGGATCAACAAAACAAACCAACATGAATAAGCTATCTTTAGTCTAGTTATAAAAGGTCTCTACCAATGAATTATATTCCTTCTATAAGCACCACATGTCCAATTTAAATATTTATCAATGACTAAATAACGCGGTGTAACAAATGAATCAAAAGACGTAGTGCCATTAAGAAGAAGTCACATTGAGTCTATGCTTTGTAACTTCTGAATCAGTAGACATAGCGTCATTAAGATGAGGCCAAATTCACTAAGTTTTGTAACTAACTAATAAAGATATGTAGCATCATTAAAATGGGGCCACATTTACTCAATGCATTGTAATTAACAAATCAAAAGACGTAGCGTCATTAGGATGAGGCTACATTAAACTTTTCGCCTAGAATACATATATTAAAAAAGCATCTCTGTCCCAATATTATTATTTCATTCCTATATTTTTTATTATCAAGAAAATTTCTCAATCATTAATTACTTCTTTTCATATTTCAACTATAAGTATTCTTATAATAAAGTCAAATTTTTCCAAAACAATATTATTAGTTTGAAAGTAAAAATAAAATTTTAATAGCTAAAACTTGCATTGATTGCATTTATCATAAATTGAACTTTTTAAAAAATTAACCAATGAGATAAATTATATGAAAATTAGTGTATTTACTAATACGCCCTCACCTTTCTATAAATAGAGGCTTACATTTCATAACTTCAACACATAAACATAGCTAAAGATGTATAGACAGATCCACACATACTTCTCAAAGTTGTGTACAATAACAACATGACCATCGTTCATAGTATTTTGACTCTAAATTCTAGCGAGTCATACTGAGGTTGTGACATATATTTTTACTGAAAAGCTATTTTAATTATTTTTTTCCGGATAATCCTTGTTAATGGTTTACTAGTTTTTTTTTTCAGAATCAGGAGTATTTTGTGACATGTTTCGGCGATGGAGCCACATGATATCTTAGGGAATTTAGAGAGACGGACATCAATATTGGCGTCTTGGGGGAACTTCTTTGCTATAATTATATGATAATTTTGTAATAGAATGTATGTTTACTTGTGTTGATAAATTGCTGTATTGCATTAATTTTGTAATTGTAAGCATCGATGGTGGTATCTTAGGGGGATGTCTTTGCTATAATTATATGATAATTTTGTTATGAAAATTCGGTGTTTTGATGTTAAAATGTTAACTGCATCACTTTTTTTATGTTTTTTTCTTTGAAGCATCAGGTTTTCTTATTAGACATTAAAATCCCAAAGCGAGAAGCTACAGGGGACAAACAAAGGCGTGTACTATAACAAATCGGGTCACCGACTCACCGGATAGATGATGAGATTGAGAAGACTCAGTTAGGTCTTTTGGTGTTTAGTGTTGAAATGTATGAGACTATGAGTATTAATTATATTAAATGTAAAATATTGTTTGTGGTGAGAATAAAGCAATCAATTTAGGAGGAATACATGATGAAGAAATTAAATTACAAGTGTACAGATAAAAGTAGTAAAATTGGTATAACTTTTACATCATGTCATAATGCAAAAAACTAAAATTATTTTGCCGATTCAATACTTTATCACATTATATGGTATGCTGATATAAGATCGAGAAGACTTACACAAAACACACGTAATAGAATTTTTTGTTCTGAAGATGCTAAAGCAATGTGGACTAACAAATCTGGATTCAGAAAAGTAACGTTGATACCCCAAAACGACGAGCTACACTAAAAACCAAACAAAGACGTATACAGTAATGGCTTGGGTCACGGGGATACTTGACAAGATTGTGAAGTCAGTTAATGATAAATATCAGAAGATACTCGACAAGATGAGCTACAAGATTGTTCCGAAGATGCTAAAGCAATGTGGACTAACGTTAGTACTTAATGTGTGGAGCTTTGAAATGCAAACTAAAGTACAGAGTATCAGTTAATGATAAATAAAATGCTGAGGAAATTAAATTACAAGTAACAGTGGTAAAACTCAATTAGCAGATTACCAGTTTCTTTCACTATCTCACAATGCAAAATACTCAATATAGCATGCCGATTCAATACTTTATACTTTATAGTACGTCACTGTGTAAACTATGGTATGCTACTATGCTGTATAAGATTGCGACGATTTACAGAGAACACAGGTAAGAGAAGTAAGCCTGCTAATAATTTCAAGATTATCGTCTTAGTGACTTGTATTAATTTTCATAACATATAAACACGAATTGAAATCTTGGAACAATTTGTATTCAATCATCAAACATTTTATTAAAGTATAGTGCTTTACAAACAATTTAGATCATAGCAATACGAATATATAAAAAATGGATCAATAATAATTAAAATTAACAAGTATTAATACCATCTTTGCAATCTTTAGTCAAGTTGTAAAAGGTTTCTACTCGCGTCTTCGCTCTATAAAGCACCTCGGTGTCAACCTCAGCTCGCATATATCCATCAAAGGCAACAGCCCGACCACCGTTTAACACCATAGTCTCGTTATACCACTCACTTGTATTCCCCCACAACTCTCTATAATCATCAAGCAAATGAACCTTGTAATGTGACCTTAATCTATCAAAATGATTATAAAACGGTTCGTTTGTAGCAATGTATAAATTCCTCCATGGCTGAATAACGCCTTGAAGCTTTGTAACTAAAGAATCAGGAGACGTATCTTCATTAAGATGAGGCCACATTGCTTTGTTCTGAGCTTTTTCACCTCGAATTACATGAACTGCGTCAAAATCCCAATCCATTTTCCCGCTAATTTCAGACACTATGTTCATTAGTCTCTTTGATTTCCATAAAGAGCGCCAGGGTCTTTGAATAAAGTTTGCAGCTTTACTTTCACAAACCCTGTACCAATAATTTTCAGGCTCGGGTTTATCAAATTGCCTCCAGATAATCGTGCTTTTATCGTTCTTTAATTGCATTGGCGTCACTTTTTGGGTCTTGATTTTCCTAACTGGGATCTTCTTCTTGTGATTCTTTTCCCATTTTTTCCAGTCTTTAAGAAACTCGCCCTCTTCGACGATCGAATCCGTTTCTTTCAAATGCTCGAAATCAAAATAAAATCTGAAGTCTTTTCCTTCTTCGTCTTTATTGGTTAAAGTATGCTTTGATGATAAACAAATACTCAAATCCATAACAAACGTTCTGTTTAAATATTGAGCCTCACCAAGAGCACATAGCAAGCTCCAAATGTAATGGTTCATGTTCTTACAGTAATCACCTCCGCGTGAATAATACAAATACTTCCCGTTCCTGAAAGAAGAACCCGACCCCATTACCGGGATAGTATCATTGATCTGATCATCACCATTACTCGTGACATTAAGTTGATTTTGACCATGACTTCTCGGACGTTTTGCATTGATACCCGAATGCCAACCCTTAGCACCCACCACTTTATAACTACAATTCTCACCATACCCAATCCTAAACCTACGGAAATCTCTATACTTTCTCCAAGACTTCTCTTTTCTATTCCTAAACTTCCACGACACATCACACTCATTCACATTTGACCCATTAACCGGCGTTTGATACTCTAGAAACACAATCGACTTAAAACACTTAGCATTAAACTTCTAGATTGCCATCAACACACCCCGGTCAGAACAATTAATCAAACTACTATCATCACATCCAACACTCTCCACAGTCACATTCACACCCTGTTCGCCCGTTTTCTCCATAACCACCTCACTTTGCCCCACAGGCGCCTCAGCAGGGGATCCAGCCGGACTAACACTAATACTATTCACACCCTTTTCGCCCGTTGGCGTTTTCTCAATAACCACCTCACTTTCCGCCACAGGCGCCTCAGCAGGCGATGCAGCCGGACTTTCACTAACACTAGCACTAACCATCCCTACATCTTCACCAGTCTTAACAACCGAACTATCGATATCAAATGTGGCATTTTCAACCTCAGTAAACACCTTAGTCAATAATCTAGAGGATTCCCATGGGTCAGGAGGCTGGTATGTTATAGCAAGTATAGTAAAAATAAGCACTGAAAACACAAATACTGCAAAACCCACATTGCTTATTAGCTTAATTGCATTTTGGCCAATGGGATCTGCTGATGAACTTATATCTTTCATTTTCCTAATTTGAGCAAAACCCTACAAACCCTGTTATACCCTAAGACTATGGAAATGCTAAATTTAAGATAAAAAATGAATCTTGGTGCACAAAAAGAATGTAAGAATAGTGAGAATGTACCTGCTAAGTGGATCTTGAAAATGGGTAAATTTGGTAAGATTTGATAGTATTATTGAATGGGTTGAGTAAGACTGAAGTATGGATAGAGAAGATGGTGACATTGTACCAAATAAATGAATGATTTTGAATTGTAATGAAAGCAAAATGATTTACTATAAAATACTAGAACGGTACCCGAGCAATGCGGCGGCGGGTACCGTGTGATTATATTTTACGTTATTTGTTTACACGTTAAGTTGTCTTCATGCTTTATAAGTAGAGATATTGGATAAGCTAAATAATTTTAGTTTGAACCGCAACAAACTTTCCAACCAACTTGCTTCTTAACAAATTACTTTTGAAATCTTTCCGTAATAAACAAGAAAAAAGTCTGAATTTTAAGTTTTTTTTAATTATAATTTCAAATTATAGAATAGTCCAAAATTATTATGATATACTGCGCAGTATAGATAAAAAAAATGTGTAATATAATATTATAATGTTAGGTAAACTACATAAGCTCCTTTTATTTTTTATTAATGTATTAAGTGTTCCATCCGTCTCAAGAGCTGTATCATCTTAAATGTTTACTTCCAAAAATATATATGAAATGTAGATCGACTTTAACACGTTACCTTCATTTGGGGTTATTATTACAAAAATTAAAGAAGTTACAATTAAGTAAAAGTAAAATTGTCATTTTACAAAATGTATGAAAGAGAAAGTTGCAATAATGATTTTTTTTAACTTTATTTTTTTTGTCCGTAAACAATTTTTTTGAGACGGAGGAATAATCTTTTAGATGTTTATAAACGGATGGTACAGGATTTATTTATGAGGTTGGATAAACTAAGTAAAAATGACAAGTGATTCGATGAATGGTAAAAATAAAAGAAAAGTTGATAATAAACTATAAATAAATAAATAAAATAAAATAAAATAAACAAATTAATTGAAAAAAAAAAAAAAAAAAAAAGCTATCTGGTATTTGGTGATCTAATAAGCAAGGTTTGAAGACTATGGTGGTGTTTGTTTATTAAGAGGGTCTGAATCTGAACCGCACGTCTGAATCTGAATCTGATACGTAAATGTCTGAATCTGAACGTATCTGAACGAAGAAAAAAAAAAACTCATGTTTGAACGGGAATTTTTTTTTTTTTTTTTTTTTTTTTTTTTTTTTTTTTGTCAACAAGAGGCATTCAGACGTGTTAAGACACCCCTCTCAAGTCTTGACCGTTAAGATCTAACTGCATCTGATCGCGTCTGAACGAAAAAAAAAAAAAAAAAAAAAAAAAAAGGTCGGAACGGGAAAAATGTCTGACCGATTCAGACATAGTGCCCATTCAGAGGCGTTAAGAGGCTGGGGGAAAAAAAACAAACGCAGCCTATATTTGAGTCTGTATGATTTATAATTTATATCATAAACATAATTGTTGTACCAATTGTGTCAAATCCAACTATTAGTTTATAAATGTTTTTACACTGTGAGGATCTAAATGGAAATGTTATATTTTGTTTCTTGACCATTAATATTATTTTTGGATGTTAAACTTAAAATCAAAGATCATTTCATTGTTATGTCCATTTTGGTAGTTGAATTAGTGAGTTCCCATGTGTTAAAGATTGTAGATTTTGAGTAAACACCAAAGGTAGAAACAAGTTATAAATAAATGATAGAAAAACGAAGCTTTTGTAAATCGGATATGAATCATATGATAGTAGGAAAGAACCAAAACCCGTCTTTAAATAACTGGACAGACTACAATGTTAAAACAAACTAATCAAGTATTAGCCAGACTTATGGGCTTTTTATCGTGGACCCTATAATGGGCTGCATACACACTGAGCCACGCAAATTAATTAGATTATTGATATAGTTAAAAGATGAGGCAGGTATAACAAAAATTGTTGGTTTTTAAGAAATCATTTTAGAAAAGATGAGATACAAAAGTTTTCTTGAATTATTGTACAGGTAAAGGGAAGTGATTGGTACAATATAAATTTTTATTGGGACACTCCACAATATGCATTTGATATCTTAAGAAATTATTCAAATGAGTGAATAGGACAGGACAAGTGATGATGATCAAAGGAGCTCAGATAGACATTATGATGAAATTGAGAAGAATTTAAAGGATTTTTTTTTTTTTTTTTTTTTTTTTTTTGGGGGGGGGGTGGGGGGTAGAAATGATAAGTAAAGAAGAATAAAGAAAAGAAAGTTGCATTTATATTTCATGTTCTCGAGTTGAAATTAGAAGTTCATATTATAATTACTAATCACAAGCTAGCAAAGCTCGGGTGGGAGAGTCGAGTACACCAATGTGGCAAATTCTATGCCAAGCTGAAACCATGTATATGAAAATCCACAAAAGAAGGTAACAATTGAGGATAGGACTCTTGCGTTAGACTAGGGCATCCATATATAGTTAAGAACGCCCAAATGCACATTTTATTTTTTTGAATGGGAGTTTACTAATTGTTTAAGTATTAACTGATCGATTACTCTAGTAAAATGCTAGAGAAATGACAAAAAGTAAAAGTTCAGAAGAGCTGTAGAACTCGGTTTACATGACCAACCATGCCATTTGAAATAAATTGGCTTCCTAAGTCTATATTAGAGGTAAGTACTTCCTGTGAAATTCTTCAAATTAAATGACACTGCACTTTATTAAACTGGATTCAATTATAGCGGAATCACTCAAGATGAACGTCGATCAATTATTAAACTCCATCTGAAAATCTTGCATTGGGGTGATTAATGCAAACAAGACGGCCTAAGAATATATTCCAACTGATTTCCACACATCAAATGTCATGTCGATCACCAAACCTGAGTATGTTAAGATCACATTTTTAGCATAATATATATATACCCGCACATCTAGCAAGGACTTAGTATTAATTACACCCTTAGTTATCATTTTTATTGAATCTCGAATAGAATTAGACAGAAGTTTTGTAATTGGGTTGAGTGGTTTTCTAGCCTTTTGCTAGGTGCATGTGTTAATGCTATTGCCATTCAAAAAACAAATTAACGGCAATAAAGAAAGATGGTTTTTAGGTCATCCACTATAAGAGGTTCATGAAAAGGTTTATAAAATTTAAAGAGGTTTATAAATTAAGTCACCATAGTGAGGTGAGGTTTATGATGACATCGAATGAAATAGGTCTAAGTTTATAGACCTTTTCATTTCAACTAAATACATGTAATTCATTTAATATCTCATTAAATTATAAAGTTTTAACAAGTTTAAGCATAGTGATGATAGGTTTATAAAATGATAAATTTAAGAGTATATAACATGAAAATTATATAAACTTTTTTTAAAATGTTTACCATAGAAGATGCTGATTATAGTTCACACCCTCTTTAATTAAGCAGATACTTTCTTTGTGTTTCTGTTTTCATTGGTAAACAGATGGCTATGATGATTAGACATCATTGATTGTCCTCTATCCTTGATATACACGTGGTCAGCAAAAAGTTCTTTCTATATATATACATGGTAAATTAAAGCAGTCAGTTTATTTGCAGATAAGCTAAATATAATTTAATCAAAGCAGATAGGTTATTTGCAGTTGACAAATACCATACATGACCATTCATCATATATTTGACACAATCATCCCTCCCACCAATCAAATATTTCGCAAAGTAGAAAGTATACAATGCTGATAGAAAATTTGGAGTGGGTTGGTTCGAGAGACAAATATATTGCATGTAATGGTTACACGCAATCTTTAGGTATTCATGTATGTATGCCTAATGAAATACTACGTATAATGGAGAAACACACTTTCTAGTTTTGTTTTCAAAGAGTTTCAACAAGATACTTTGACATATTAATATACATTCTACATTTTTTGCATTTTGTAAACCAAAAAGGAACATAACTAAAATGGTTTTATGTTCTTACAGTGAGTTGTAGTCGAGCAAGAAAAGTAGGGAGGAGAACCAAAAGCTTATAATCCTCAACCAACCCACTCCAAATTTACCCAAGTTCCAAGCCTTTTTACCCAAGATTTTAAGCACACACCCTTAACCAACAACTATGAACCAAGCATGAAAACTCTAAGATTTTTTCCTTTTTCTAACCGATTCCTATGTATGAGTGAGTGAATGTATTTGTTTTGCAAATGTAAAAAAAAAAAAAAATAACTACAAAGAACCTCCTTATACGGCCAACAAAGGTATGGTTTCTAGACTATTTTAATTATGCTAAACACTAGCTACAAAATAATAATAATGAGGGTGGCGTTTGGTTATAAATTGCAAACAAAAGGGAGACACAAATTGATCAAGCACACAATTTGTATAGTCATTGTCTTACTTTTGAATTTTTGGTACAAGCTCACTCATAGATCCATATATGTCACTATTGTTATGGGAAGGGCGGCTGAGTTTAGAAAAAAAGTGAAATTATGTGATGATTTTATATAAAATTTATTTAGTGAGTGTATTGGGTGACAAAAATAGGTATGGGTAATAGTTTTGCGATTAAAGTTAAATACGTATAATTAAGTGGGCTTAATAAAAGACTTATAGGTGTAAGAAAATAATATTTTTGCACTTTTGCAGTAATTTATGGAATGTAAGAATGTATTAAAAAATGATTTAACATCATTTGAGGACCACATTTTTTTTACATACTAAGTGACTAATCTTCACCCTTCATCTTTCATTCATCTTTATTTGATCTAATAGATGAGATTAATCCCAACAATTTAAAAACTCACTTTCATCAATTTTTTTTTTCAAATATTAATATCTTTCAAACCGTTAATCGTTAAGCAAAAAAAAAAATACCGTTACGACGAGCATTTAATTATCTTTCTATAAATAGGCACTTTGATATATTTTTTACAATTTTTTTTTTCGTTTTTTTTCGTGGTCGAAAAAATCACATATGATATATCACATGTGATATTACACTAATATCACATGTGATATATCATATATTATTTTTTCGGCCACAAAAAAAACCTGAAAAAAACGAAATTTGTTTTTTGTCGAAAGTATATCAAAGTGCCCGTCTATAGAAAGATAATTAAATGCTCGTCGCGATAGTGTAATTATTTTCGCTTAATGATTAACGGTTTAAGAGATATTTAAATTATAAAAAACGGGTGAAATATTAAAATGTTTTTAATCTCAACCATTGATTTATTTTTAGATGGATAGTGGGATGAGTCCCTTGGTAGTTGGTATGTAAGAAAAGTTTGATATTTAATATAACTCGACTCATAAAAAATTGTTGGGTGTGTCGGGTACGTTGGGTGTTCATTTAAATTGTGAAAAGCGTTTATTAAATTAATACTTACGAGTAAATAAAGATGCAATTACCCTAGCAAATACATTATGAATTTGAGTAGTGGCAGGGTTTCGTAATGTTGTAGACAAAATTTAGTCTAAAGTCATAATACACAAAGGGTGTTCTTGTTTTAATTAAATAGTTTTACGTAAAGGTAATTGTGTAAACTTCCAAATTAAATAAATTTTGAGCTTGAGGTTGAGTAAGGACTTGGAAAATTGCGGGTTGTTATACATACCTGTTCAAAACTTTGTTAGTTTAAAAAAATCTGATTTTTTTCATAAGTGACTACCAAATACACTGCATAATTATAAGTGCACACCCTCTAAAATACATAAAAAAAAACATGAGTGCATACCTTAATAACAAAACTTCTTCAGCAGATGATCGAGATCTTAATAAAGATTCATCATCTTACTATTTCTTGGATGAATTGATGACGATAGGTGCAATAATTTTGTCTTAGATTGGAAAATATCCTCACATTGTCTCATGGTGGCTTGCTTTAATTTGCAACTTCAAGGTGATAGTGTTTCCTCACTTTCTAACTTCTTACTAGTTGCAGGGTACGTTCTTTTAATTTAATTATCATAAAACAGATTTTAGCAATATATAAGTGGGTGTTATATCGGCAGAAACGAGCTGTTAGCAAATGTGTTGTAACTTATTGAAAGCTACCTCTTAGAGCTTCTCTAATATATTAGAATGTTACCATAACTTCACTAATTTGGCTATTGCGTTGAAAAATAAACTAAAAAAAATATGTGTTATTTGTGTTCTTTTGAAGCTCTTTTTGATACATTGCACTATTACCAGAAATAAACATCATCTTGTAATGAGGTTTCGAGGTTACTACAAATTTCAGACAAAATAAAAAAAGAAATAGACTTTTACTAAACAAAATTAAACCAAACGAGCTTAAAATACTTCTTCAGCCAAACGACCCGTAGCGAAGTGCGGGTTTACATCCTCGTTTAACAACATCTATTGATCTATACATGAACCTTCAACATACCTTTTGAGAAGACTGATTATATTATTAAATTTGGTAAGTGATGTTATACGTTAGTAATTAGTTTTTCTAAAGACAATTAATGAGTCAAAAACTTTATGAAATTATCCTAACTGGTTTAATATTATTCAAAGAGCAAAATATTACCGCAGCAAGGCGCGGATACTCCCACTCGTTACTAGTAAACTATATGAGACAAGAAAAGCAATAATATGAATATAAAACGTTTCTTTGCTGTGGGACTCCTTTTTTATTATTATTATTATTATTATTATTATTATTATACTAAATATTCAACATGCTTGGTGGTTCTAACTTCTAAGCATTATCTATTTTAGTTCGTGGGCCAGGATCTAGTGAAGTTAGTTTTACATGATACTGGTTTTGTGATTGCTTTTAAAAAGATAATAATAATAAAAAATAAAAATAAAAATAAAAATGAATATATAGAAAATATATGATTGGAAATTTGATTTAATGATACGGTGATTATATCAGACTGGTTGTAGTGGTAGGGTGAAAGTCATCAAGGGCCTCACACGAAAACAATGGACCCGATTACAGACTTTCATTTCTTAAAACGTTCGATTAGGGGTGTTTGAGATTGCTTATTCTATGTAGTTATTGTGTTTCAATACATCATAACAGTTTTGAGGGACTTTAGGATTGCTCATACAAACTGCTTACCTAATTATTAGTGACTGAAATAAGTTGTTTTAAATTTGTATTTCGAAGTGTTTAATTCCAACTTTCCAAGGTGCTTATCTTATAAAAACAATAAGCATGTAAGCAGTCTTTATAAACAATCCCAAACACCCTATATGTAAGTTGTTACTTGTTTATGATCACTTCACCATGAACATACCATTCAAAAGTGGATACATTGTACAGTAATATATTTTTCTTTTTCTACTTCACCCACATCCACATATTTGGACATTGGGATAATGTTTTTTGCTTTTGTGATATTATCATAGTTGTGACTGGGATGTTTTGGTTTTGTCATATGGATCCACTAAGAAGAAAAATAAAAATAAGAAGAATGAGAAATGTTTTCAGCCACACATTTCAAATGTAAAAGGAGAATTTTATGGGAGATGCATCTATTTTTATAGGTGCATCTGAAATGTGCGGCTGTGGTTATTTCTCATCCTTCTCATTTTAATTTTATTTCTTATTTGATCCTTACTCTTGTCATATTATCATAATTGTGAACCAATTTGTACGTGATAAAATAGAGAAACCTTATATTAACCGATAAAAGTAAAGAAAAATGAGCCACGGTTTGGTCAATCCATGGTTAGAGATTTACTATTCTTTCACTTCATAACTTTTTCTCACCATAACACATGTCTCACAATATATCTCACAAATGACTCTAGTAAGGTTTGTACCCACAACCTCTAAGCTGGTGGGCAACTCACATACAACTAGACCAAAGGCCTTGGGTTACACTTGATCTTACTTTATTACACTTTATCTTACTTTGTGTTTTATGATTTTGTACGTGCTTTATGATTTTAAACTACTGATTTATGGTTGACAATTTGACATGGTTATAGTTGTGGTCACTAAGAGCATATAAGTTGTATGCTTTAACATTGGGGAAATTTGGTGACATGGATGTTCAGTCGAGTAATAGTTAGAAACTCATGTTTTCACCACTTTGATTTCAAAATAATAAAGACTTTGATTTGAGTATCAAATGGTTTATCTTAAATATAGAAATAAAAAGATTGTATGTTCTGTTAAAAATAATAATAATAATAATAAATAATAAATAATAAAAAAAGATTATATGTTCATTACCATGACTATAAAAATGGGGCAACGAGATGAATAATAATAATAATAATAATAATAATAATAATAATAATAATAATAATAATAATAATAATAATAATAATAATAATAATAATAATAATAATAATAATAATAATAATAATAATAATAGTGGTTGAGCGTATACTTCGTGTGAGGAGCCTGGAGTAAGAAATGTCGGGAAGGATTGATGTAAATATACTGTATATCGGTTTCATATACAACATGAGAAGTTATATATTAAGATAATGATCAAGTGTTCATATGATCTTCTCCATATATTTTCTAATCTACTTTTTTCCCCTTAAATCTACTTTTTCCCCATAACCCTCATAACTAAAAACGTACTCCTATAATTTTAGTTATCTTTTTCATCAAAATATAATCAAACAAAATTAATATATCCAAACGTTAGACAAAATCATATATCTTACAAAAAGTATTTCATATTTGTTATTTAAATATGTTATGTTAAAACACCGTTCGTGCATGAACATTGAACATTATAACTAGTAACGTATATAAAGTGAAAACCCAACTCTTTAACGAATTTACTGATATGAAAAGACCACTAGCTAGTGAACGAAATAAATTATCAAATCAGAACGTGGTCACAAAGTAAACCAAGATTGGAAAGGTTTGGTGGAAAATGTTCAAGAATGAGAAGAACCATATTGGTATTAATTAATATTTGGTGCAACAGGTTTAGTATGAAATATTCCTCAACTCTCTCTCTCTATATATATAGAATCAACTCTCAACACTTGTCATTGCATCCAACTTCTCAATTTAGAAGTGACCATAAAATGTCATCTCTTTTTCTATGTAGGCTCTTCGTTCATACGCTTTGCGCCCTTCTGTTATTTCAGGTTGCTAGTAAGGCTAATGCTTCTCGTCCGTTAAATGATTTCTCGAAAAGAGCCAATTCTCACAACAACGCGGAGGAAGGTGTTGAGGAGATCGTGTCGATTGATCATAAGCTTCTTCCTTCAGCACCCGTATATCCCGAAGGTACATACTTTACGTCAAATCTAGTTAAAACTAGCTAGTATATACCTCAAATCTTGGTTAAAAATTGGTGGTTGTTGATGTGTTATTAATGATTCATGCATGTATATTTGTTGTATGTTTTCGCGAAAGGTGAAATATATTTTATTTATGAAATAAAATTACAACATTAGGGGTTTTAAAATATCAAGTCAATGGCAGTAACGGAACGCGAGGCGACTGAAAAATGTGTCAAAATTTGATAACAAAAATAGTTAGTGAAACATGATGGCCAACTTTCTAAAATTTGATTCAAGTTTCCCCTATGTACTCCTTGATATGTTATTAATGATTCATTTTAGTAATTACCAGATTTCAAAACATAGTTAGTGAAACATGATGGCCAACTTTCTGAAATTTGATTCAAGTTTCGCTCCTTGATGTGTTATTAATGATTCGTTTTAGTAATTACCAAATTTCAAAAAATAGTTACGGAAACATGACGGCCAACTTTCTGAAATTTGGTAATTACTAAAATGAATCATTAATAACACATCAAGAAGCGAAACTTGAATCAAATTTTAGAAAGTTGGCCATCATGTTTCACTAACTATTTTTGTTATCAAATTTTGACACAACTACTCCCCTATATATGTACTCCTTTCAGAAAGTTGACTTGATATTTTAAAACCCCTAATGTTGTAATTTTATTTCATAAATAAAATATATTTCACCTTTCGTAAGAAGCTCAGGGACAGTGGGACACATTGTCCTGAATCCAAAAAATGTACTCCGTATATGGAGTTATTTAAGTTATGTAGCAACTTTAATCATATCTATATATGGTTCTTGTTTTAATCAAAAGAAATTCGTGGGTTTGGTTTCAAATACTCATGGGCTCTGGATACCTTGATCATGTATGTGTTCCCATTGCTTTTTTTCTTACAGATATTCATGTGGGTAATTGTGGAATGTATTCACCGGAAAAATACAAATTTAAGTATATACTAGTAGAAGATAAGAAGAAAGATACACATGGAAAAAGAAACATAGAATGTGTATGCGAATGAGATAGAAACATTTAAGAATTAATTAATTAATTAATGAGGGTATTTTAGGAATAATAAAAAGACATGTTGAGTTTTTTTTTTTTTTTTTTTTTTTTTTTTTTTTTTTTTTTGAACATTAAAAGACATGTTGAGTTCATATATGGTTTTCAACTCAGAGTATAAGTCATTAAATTTTTGTCTTGTCCTTCTAGAGTTCTAGGCAGTGCTTATTTTTGGCACTTTGTCTAAATGTTTTTGAAAACAATGTCTCATAAATTTCATGGTTGACCTCTTTTTGAAAATAATAAATGTTTTTGTTATATCAGTAAAAGATCATGGTTGACATCTTTTTGACGGGAGGAAATGTAATATTTTGCTTACACGGGTCAAGAATTTTTGTCTAAATGTCCATTTATCAAAACTTCATAAACTTTAATCAACATTTTTTACATATGTAGGTGCTGGTGGTGCTAATTCTTTTCATCCCACTATTGAACAAATTGAAGTTATGATCAAGGCTTTTGCTCCTTTGGTCTACTTTCACCGTGATGAAGAATTCTTTCCGTCATCTGTTCCATGGTTCTTTAAAAATGGGGCGCAACTATTTGATCCCAAACCTCATCCCATCACCAATGATGGTGATAACCTTCCACGCAATGGAACAATTGATGACTCCTTCCTAGACCTCCCTTTTGATCAAAGTTTGAAAGATAAGGTGAAAAAGGGGTCTTTGTCCGGTGCAGTTGCTTATATCCACGCAAAACCTGCTCCAACATTTACCGACATAGTCATATGGTTGTATTACCCTTTTAACGGTGGATCAAAGCTTCAAGTTGGATATTACACCCTTAATCTAGGAAGGATAGGACAACATGTTGGTGATTGGGAGCATATAACTTTTAGAATCGGAAACTATGACGGGGTTTTGCAATCAATCTATCTATCTCAACACTCAAAGGGAGAATGGATACCGGCTGATAACTTTGAGTATATAAATGGAAGACCAGTTGTTTATGCATCTTTGCATGGTCACGCACAATATAATGCTCCAACAAGAAAGATTCATTTTAATGCGGAAGAGCTTGTTGACCTAAACGACAAACAAATGCTAGTCCGTGAAGTTAACAGTATTGATCCAAGTAAATCATCACTATATTTTGCTTTTGGTCCATTGGACGAGGCCGAGAAAAGCAATCACGTGTTCGATATTCTCGCTTCTCCATCAAGATATGAAATTGTTTCTGTTGATAAGTGTGCTGAAAACATTGTCGCCCCACCATGGTTGGATTATACCGGACGATGGGGTCCTAAAATTACATATGCGTGGAAAGAAGAGGCCTTGATGGTTATAGATAACTTGCCGTTGCCATTGTGGGTCAAACTAATATCGCGTAAAATAATTCTTAAGCTTCCTGCTGAAACATATGGAGAAGAAGGGCCTGAAGGACCTAAGATGAAGGCAAATTGGAATGGTGATGAGAGAACTTGATTTTGGAACTTTTTTGGAATTAAATTTGGATTAGAAAATGGATGGTTCAAGATTTGGTATTACATTGGAATGGAGATGAGTGAACTTGATTTTTGAAACTTTTTTGGAATTAAATTTGGATTAGAAAATGAGTGGTTTAAGATTTGTTATTGGACTATTGGTTAATGAAAAGTCATGTTTGGTTTGTCAAAGGTTTACATTATTTCTGAACCAACCCATTTGCTCGATTCACCAAAATACAAACAAACTAAAAATGGTTTAAAAACTTAAGACACCAACAAAATAAAACTCATTAATTCACATTTACGATAACAATACCCATTTGACAAAGAAAACTTTGTTAATATAACACTACTAGAAAAATGTCATTAGCAATAATTATTATAATAACAATAAAGAAGTCGTTGCTAAATTGTGCATTTAGCATATAATTTTAGCAACAAAATTGTTAACCTAAAAGATGTGCGAACGACGATTGTGCGAATTCCGACTAATATGCGAACGCTAAAAAAATCTTTTTTTTCCCAGATTTCCCATCACCATCAACACCACCATCAACACCATCACTTAATCAAGAATCAAGTAATGCACCAAGAATAACAACCCATCAACAATTAACTACCACAAATTTGCCCACCACTGCCCACCATCGCCGGTCTGCTACATCCACCACACCCATCAGCAAACCCCCACCACCGCCACCTAACCCCCACCACAGCCACTACACCGCGTTCCAACCCCCACCAATCATTAACCCTTTAACAAATTTCTTCGATTCAAACAAAACCCAAAAATCTCCAATATTCACAAAACAATAGAAACTTAACAAACACAATTAGATCTGAAAATTAGAAACTCAAGAAAACGAAAAGCCCCACGTATCATGAACCAAAGGGGTGTGATTTTGTTGTTTGTGCTTCGTTTTACATAAAGTAAAAACAAGAAAATAAAGCTTGGATGGTATGGTTGTTTATATACTGCGTATGAGATTTAGAAAAATTCAATGAGTGTGATGGTAGCTTCAAAGAAGAAAGAAAACAGAAGATTTATGGATGATAAAAGAATTGTTTATGTGGTTGTGTTTTTATTACTAGAAAGAAAAAAATGAGTAATAATAATAATAAAAGTGTTAGTTGATCAGGCAGTGATGGTGGTGTTGATGGTGACTTGGAAAAAAAAATATTTTTTTAACGTTCGCACATTAGCCGGAATTCGCACGATCGTCGTTCGCACATTTGCTTGGTTAGGGAGTGTACTAATGGGTCGGGGATGTGAGCCAACAAATGATTGCTAGTGTACTATTTGTCTGGACACGTGTCAAAAAATTAGTGGAATCGCACATTCGCACATGACCGTTTTTTGAAAGTATGTTATTTTTTGCTTCTTTTAAGAAAATGCTTAACTTTTTGGCATATTTTAAGAATTTTCTCTAAAGCAATTTCGTTGCATTCCCAAATTAGCATCAGTCGAATTAGCATCAATTGATGTTAGTCGCTAATTCGACCGATGCTAATTTTAGATTACAACCAAGTAACCAAACTATTATTACACTAGCACTTGACTTTGAATATATACTTTTGTACATAATATGATATAATCACTCGAATTGACCTTCTTCGAGACCAAAAGATTTACACATATTCAACTATTCCAACGGCTAATCATTGTCGAGCGAATTTCCTCAAAACACAAAAGTTTTACCTAGACTAAACTACAACAACAATCTAGCTAATCACCGGGAAATCCCATAGTTCATTACAAAATATCTTAGGCATAATGAGTTTTAAATGTATCAAACTTTTATTTTTTATTGAGTTGTGTATTAAACTTTAATGTTGCCCACGAAACGAGTTACTGCGTTGGGCTGGTCTAATTAGAATCTTCATCCAACACGAGGTGGATAGCTACTCTCTTAATGATCTATAAGATTTAACATGAACTTTTCTGAAAAAAAATTCGTAGAATCCGTTTATATTAAATTTGCACGTAGCCATGTCGTGGATACTTTTCTAGTCATAACATAAACGACAATGAAGTATGATATTAAGGGACCAAAGAATTCTATAGTAAGATATAATAAGATGTGAAGTGGGGTTGGCTGGTTGGGTACATCTTTATCAATATATTATGGGAACACCCAAAGATTTGGTTTATTTCTTGACGTTCCAAATTAACATACATGCCCCGTGTTTGTGTATATGCCCGGACGGGTCTGCACGGTCCGGACGGATCTTGCTCGGACGGGTTAATACCCAGACGGTAGGACCTGGCGTCAGCAACAACCCCTAGCCTATGGACACGTGTTCCCTATGGCTGACACCACATGTCAGGAACAGTTTCCTACTAGTACTACGCACAGTATTGTACGGTAGAAAGGTACAGGTTTAAGGTAGTATAAATACTTCTCATTTACTCTTGTATTTGACAGCATTTACTGCATATACACACATATACCTTTATCACTACCTTATACTTACTCTCACGCCTGAGCTTGGTCGTGAGACAAACCCCCAGGGCGAGGCTAACGCGTTTTCCTTGTGTCTCCAGGTCCGAAGAGCTCTCAGGATTCCTGGCTGGGAGATAGCAACAAATTACCCAAACAAATTGGCGCCATCCGTGGGACCCGGGTTCAATCTACCAGGGTTTCAGAATGTCAGGTCCTCCACCGGAAACTTCAGGAGGAAATGAAGATACCCCCTCGAGGATGAGGGAGCAAATTGAGGAACACCTGTCCGCCCTCAAAGCCTTGGTGGAAGAACATAATCGGAGGGAGAAGGTTCAACCCATTCGGTTAAACTTCACTGAGGACGACGTAAGAAATGACTGGGCAGCTGGGGGAATCGTGACCGGAGCCAGGGTCTCAGACAAAGACTTGGGAAAGCCTTTCAAGGAAATATCCAACTCCCCCCTGTCCCGCATACTCCTCGAGTTCTCAGACCCGGAGCATAAGATGCCACCTCACATTAAACTCTATGACGGTTCATCGGATTCGGAGGATCATCTCACCAGATTCTCCGGAGCCGCAATTCAAGGATGTTGGCCTATGCCAGTGTGGTGTCGTATGTTCCAGCAGACGTTGGATGGGAGCGCCCGAGGGTGGTACGACAAGCTCCCCTCTGGTGGTATCGACGAATGGGCAGACCTTCATCACCAGTTCGCAACCCGTTTTGCTCTTCGTAAGGAATGTTTCAAAGACCCTACAGAAATTACCAAGATCGTCAGGAATGCCAATGAATCTCTTCCTGAATTTAAGGAGAGATGGACCACGGAAACAGGTTTCATTCAAGGTGTGCTGGAGATAATGCGAATATCCTCCTTCATGGATGCATGCAAGACCCCAGAGTTGGCTAAACGTTTCGCTGATAGGGTACCTAAGACGGTCGAGGAGATGATGAACTGAGTGGATGATTTCGTCAGATCGGAAAGGGCTTTCGCCAGCACTGAGTTACCCAGAGGAGAGCGATTAGAATCCTCAAGAAGGCCGCCTATCAGTCACTTCCGACGGGAGGAAAGACAGTTTCGACGGCCGTATGGAGGAGATAGAAGACCCTATGAAGGAAGGGCTAATCCCTCAGGACGTGATTGGTATGCCCCTTACAAGCCTAGAGAACGACCTCCGTTGCTTCCCCCTCGAAGTGATCATGCCGGGAGACAAAACAACTATCCCCCCAAGCTCACACTGAACTCTCTCACCAAGTTACCCCGAGAAATCCTAGCAACCGAGCGTCAGCTACAGCTCCCACTCCCTAGACCTATCGGTCACCCGCCTAGGAGGGAGGATCAAGATAAATATTGTGACTATCACATGGGTAACGGACACCACACTAATGATTGCATCCAACTCCGGAAACAACTAGAGACGGCTCTTGAATCAGGGAAGCTCAATCATCTTGCCAAAGACGTTCGTCAGAAAGGTGGTAGACGACGGGAAGATGAACCACAAAAGGGTAGGGTTATTAATATGGTTCGCACATGCACGAATGGTAAGAAAAGGAAGAACAGAGAGCAATCGGAGGAGTGGATGCAGGTGCCTATAACATTCCCACCTATGTCTCCGGATGAAGTGTCAGAGGAACCAATCATTGTAGAGGCGAAGATAGAAGGATATCTCGTTCGGAGAGTCTTTGTGGATGAAGGGGCGTCAGTAGAAATCATGTTCGAACACTGTTTCAATCAACTACACTCCTCTCTCAAGTCAAGATTAAGGCCCACCCGAACGGATCTGCTTGGGTTCGCCGATAGCGTGACCAAACCAATAGGGAAGTTAGAACTAGATGTAGAGTTTGGGAACAGGA
>JARVZY010009317.1:0-26791 GCA_030686995.1 Artemisia argyi
TCTTTGATCTATGTTAACTAGCTTTTTGTATGTTTACTTACATGTTTGCCATCTGTATTGTGCCGTTAACAAAAAAAAAAAAAAAAAAAAAAAAAAAAAAAAAAAAAAAAAAAAACATTGTTTTAATCCCTTTTAAGCTTCGTGGTTAATGGTCTTGAGTAAATGTCATCTGCATTTGTGGTTGGATTTATTGCATTGTGACCTTTTTTTATTTTTTGATTTTTGTGTTTAATGTCTTTTATCATAATAGATTTGAGGTTTATTAGTGTTGTCATTATATAGATATTTCTTCAATAATTAGGACATGCCAAAAAAAGCCATTTATTTAGGTTCCTTTTACTGGATTTTTGTGATGGTACCATTTATATGGCTGGTTTGCACAACACTTGACTGACCCTCCATGTATTCAAACGAAAAGTAAAAAAAACAACATGGTAGGTTGCGCATAAACCTACCGTTGGATTATCTTATGACTCTTTATATGTGTGTGTTACATTGCCTTATGTAAGAACTGTCTGCATCAAATGATATGTAGGTTAGTCTTTCATGTTCAAACATTGCTTAAAAGGCACTTACGGCCAGTTGTTTGGGAGTTGTCTAAAAGCCATTTGCTTTAAACCTTTCGTATTATTTCATATCAGGTTCTAACGAGTTTATTTGGCTTCTAACTGTTGCAACTTATTAATTCGCAATGTCATTGTTATTCGCTATTGTTAATACTAGATCACTATTATTTGCCAATTTGTATTTTAATATTTTCTATGATAAAACCCCTGTATCTTGCTGTTCTGAACTATGCGACCACAAACAAGAAAACGTTGCCGCAATATTAGTGCCCCGATTTCGGATACCCAACCATCAAACAACTATGATAATCCACAGTGTCCTTTTATCTCCGAATCACAAAGTCTTCACCTTCAAAATTTACCTTTCCATGCCCAACTCCTTGCGCCTGTTGACGGCGCCAACAATGCAAATGTTTCACCACAAGGTGACCTTCTTACTCAAGATTATTTCATTTTATAATGGTTATACAATCATCCTCAATGACGTCCACTTGCTCCAAATCTCACTGTCATGTTTATTTTATGTAGGTGAATCTCCGCACTCGGCTTCGCATGATTATACTTCTTTCCTGCAATCAAGATTTGACTGGCGCGAAAGATCATCAGACAATGTAGTGCAAACTACTGAACAGCAACTCCAAAATGTTCGGCGGCGTGTCAGGCAACGCACGCTCTGCCATGGTTCGCACCCAAGTTTGCTTAACCAGAATTCGTTCCAGCAAATTACAACTGCCTCCTGCGAAACTAATGATCCATATCCTTCTGTGGAAAGCATCATCCCTGGTCAAGGTAATTTAAATGTCTATTTGTTTTTTGCAAGATTTATTAGTAACGTAGGAACATTTGAAGTCTAATAGGAGTGTTTGTTTTATGCAGCCCAACCTTCTCGACAGCCTTTCATCCAGCCCCCTCCCCTTCTGCAATCAAAAATTGACTTCCGTAAGCGACGGCCGGCCAGCTTTACACAAAATCAGCCTCAACATCGTCAAGATGCTATCAGAAATGTTAGGCGCCGTGTTGCCAATGAAGATTGTTTTATGCAATCTGAAATTCAAAATGCCAGTGTCAGCTGCATTGACAAAGGGCCATCTGCTCAGGGATTTGATGTTCTGTCCAATGAAGGTCAACATTTAGATTTCTTTACTATGATTTATCATTCTTTTGGACACATTTTTCCTATAAAAAAAAGATGCTTATTATTATTTTTTTGTTTCTTTTCATCTCTTTACACAGATAACCAGCAGCCAAGACCAATTGTCCATTCTTCACGACCCGGTAAACGTTGTCAACCTGTAGCCCAGCAAAAGAGAGTCCGAAACACCATTGCACAGTCCATACCCCATGTGACCCCTCATTCTATGTCAAGTGAAGGTACACACTTCAGTTGCTTTCTCATGTTTTATTACTACTCATTCTGTATCTTTTAAAAAAAAAACACTTTCTTACAACTGTTATATAACTCTTGGTGCAGGGAATGACTTCGCATCTTCGCTGGCTAATAATGCTCACCCTAACGAACATTGTGAATATGGGAATCAGACTGCAGAAACAGAACAAAGCAACCCAAGAGGACGTAGAAAAAGGCGAAATGGTTCACGTAATGTACGTCCCCGTATTCGCTCAGGGAATTTGGAATCTGCCTCTGCTGATGGCTCAGGTCCCTCTGGTCAGGGTGTCAATCGACATATCAGTGAAGGTTACTCTCTAACTTGGTTAGCGAAATTCGTATGGTTGCATAGGTCACTTATTTCGTACGTGGGCATTTTGGTACACACTCTCATTAACATATTCGCAACACTGCTCTCTATAGCAGATAACGCTTGGCAACCTAATCACCTTTTGTATAACTCTGTAGGAGCTGACATTTGCCTTTGCGCCTTCTTTTTTGTACAACATTTAAACAGCAAATGCATGGAAGTGCTACAGATGCACTTCAACTTTATGTCAATAGATATGCATTTTCTATGTATGGTAAGTTGTTTACGCCCTGCAATACATGTCCTTTTTCTTTGTCAAGCATTTTTTGCCACGCATTTTAGGCCATCAATTCTTGCATTTCTGCATGGTGTAACCTGTTTCTACAAACAAGATGACAATACAAAAAAATTAAACCTTGAAACTACTTGGTGCCATCAACAACAAAACCAAAACACACTTGAACCTCTTTTTCGCCCTCACTTACATATTCAAACATCCCGCGGCAACGCGCGGGCTTAAGACCTCGTTGTACCACGTTAAGCGTCGCCTTATTTAAAAATGTTAATAATAACGAATATTCTTAGAATAAAGATTAAATTCAAACCAAACGTGTTGTTTTTAGATGGGTTAATTTGGAGCTATAGACGTTGATTAAATGATAGCGGTGTGCGGTAAAATAACGAAACTCCATGTAGCTTTGAATTTATCTACAAAGTCTTTGTTGGTGGCAATAATATAACATATCTTGTATTTGTAATACAAAAAAATGCTGTCTTATATAGAACCAAAAAACTACAATAAACAACATTTTTATTTAAGAAGATTATAGTCAAACTTACACGTTGTGATATTAACAGGTTTCTATGGGGCAAAATGATGATTGAAACTAGCACGAATAGGGTAATACTTATAGGAATCAGAAAACTGAAACCGAACCGAATGTGTTAAAATCTAATCGAACTCAATTAAATATTCAATTTTCGATTTTAATATAGTATGTTTTGTAAAATAAAAGCAGAACTAAAAACAAAATTTACATAAATATATTTATTTATATACCAGTAAAAATCATTAAAACGCTTTTCTCATATGAATATATACTTTTTAAGCTTGAAAAAAAAATCGCTAAAAATCTATATAATTAAATGATATATATATATATATATATATATATATATATATATATATATATATATATATATATATATATATATATATATAGTGTATCTTTATTTTAAGAACCCTGTTAAGTGCGGGATCTGCGAGAACTCCAATTTTGCATTAGAAAACATGCATGTTCATATAAAAACATGTTAAGTGCAACAGATCAATGCAAAATGGTATTATTTTTAGAACCCTGTTAAGTGCGGGAACTGCGAGAACTCCAATTATACATTAGAAAACATGCATGTTCATTTAAAACATGTATGTTTTCTTACATACACCTTAATACGCAGGCATGTGTATTAAGTTGTATGTAAGAAAACATACATGTTTTATATGAACATGCATGTTTTCTAATGCAAAATTGGAGTTCTCGCAGTTCCCGCACTTAACAAGGTTTTGAAAATAAAGCTTCCCTATATATATATATATATATATATATATATATATATATATATGATCAAATAAGAAGAATAATTAAAATAGGAAGGATAAGAAGTAATCACAACCACACATTATAGATGCACCTACAAAAATGAATGCATCTTCATTCAAATTTTCCCTCCCATATAAAAATGTGTGACTAGAATTACTTCTTACCCTTCTCATTTTAATTATTCTTTTTATTGGATCTCTACCCTATATATATATATATATATATATATATATATATATATATATATATATATATATATATATATATATATATATATATATATATATCAATTATGTAATTCGGGTTATTCGGATCAATTCGAAAACTAAACTCGAATTTAAATTCAGTTTAATCCAATTTGGATTTGTTACGGCTTGATTTTTTATTTTACTGAAAAAAATTTAATCAAATTAATCGAACCGAATAATCTGATAACCGAATCGATGAATACCTCTTACTGAAACGTTAAAGTTAAATAATGGAAGTCTGGAACTCACTCTATTTAACCTGAAAGTTTGGCCCAACATATCTTTCGTCCAACCCAAGTATATATTGGGGTAATTTTGGAAGGATATACTTTGTCACAAACTCACAATGATCATTTTGTCTAAACCTAACACACACACCCAAAAGAAATGATTAAAACGATAAAACTAGCTACAATATTATTTTGCTTTCATATTAAGTGTTTGACTAGAATTCTTATATAGTTTCCAACTTAAACTATGGCTCGTGTAGATTATTCAAATGATTTTAGTTATCGAATATAGTTTTCAAATGTATTATCAAGCTATTTGACCCGATGTCAAATCTTCGTAAATGTCATGGTCCGTGAATTAATCAACCTTGAGAGCTGCTTGGCTTCAGCTTGGTTCTTTTGTATCTCCATATACAATGTAATGTTATCTTGTCCTTAATCATCGAGCATCAACACAATGCATAAATCTTTTGAATCGACATAAGAGTGTTAGTTTGATAAAACCCCATAGATTGTTTTTCATTATTGAGCAATATTTATATATCACATTTGACATAACAATAAACCCTAATGAGCTTAATACAAGGTACCGGGCTGGGCCATCTAATCTATTGTCTAGAGTTTGGCTTCAATATCACCTTCTGATCTTGAAAAGTATTATGAGTTCTACATCTTATAAGCATAAATTTAAAGACAAATTGTAAACTTTAATCATGCTTTCACTTCTACAAAACAACAATACAAAGACATTATTCAATAGTAACATACACAAAGTCATAAAAACACAATCTAAAACCACCAAAGTTTAAAGTACAATTGCTCTAAAATCGAAAAACCACTAAACCTACGTAAATCTATATTTATGGATCCGAAAATGACTACTACTCAAACCACACCCTATTCCCACCACCTTTCGGCACAATAACAAGTTCTCGTCCCGCAACAACCGCGGTCGCCAACTCAAGCCTCGTACTCACATGAAGCCGAAACCTCCACACATCAACTTCCAATTTATCCAACAACAATTCAACCTCGCCACCACATCTAACCACAATACCAATACATAAATCGACACCCTCAAGGGTTTAGAAAACCCTTGTATTTCGATTGTAGATTTAAACATGTTAAAACCCTAATTAATTACAAGAGTAATAAAATCATTATTATCACAAAAAACAAACAAAATCTATAATTTAACCCTAGGTATAAATCGACCCAAACACATGCATAACCAAAATCAATAGTCCATTTTTATGGTAATATTAACAATTACCAACAACCCTAGCTAGATTATATATGTTTAGTGTGGCTATGATACCACTGTAGGGTTTTGCTAGTCATTCGTGCGGTTATCAGACATGCATAGCGGAAAAATAAACACATAAAACCGTACTGACAAAAACCCTAAGTCCAGATCTACTAAAAAGTGATATATCCTAAAATAACACATATAAAGGGTGTTTAAAAGACTTACTTGTTAATCCTACTATACGTAAGCTTCTTTGACATTTTCTGATGCACGAAACACATTCTTGATCTTCTTGATGCTTCACAAATCTTCTTAGTTTTCTTGGGGAGTATCACTTTCTTGATTGCGTAGGTATCTACCGGTACCCAACATGTAGAACTAAGGCTACGAACCTATCGCAAGTTAGGCAAGCACAAAATCGGGTAAAACCCTAAATTGACTAAGCAAGTCGATTTAGGGATCGACTTACGTAAGTTGACTTATGGTTGACTTATATTGATCGACAAAAGGGATTGTTGATATAAATAATATCTAAAAACGTTATTAATATTTTTCAATATCTCTACGTTTTGATAATCACAAAATATAAAATCATTAAACGAAAAATTATTACGTAAACAAGTATTTAGTCGTAATATTCATTTTAACTAATCTAATCACTTAAGGTATAAATAAGCAAATGTCTAATGCATTTTATGATCAAAGGAACATTTATTTAATCACTAGATTTTTTCTAAAATGTTTTAAACATTTTATATCATTTACAAAACATTTTTTGGCACATAAAATAAAATGCTTAATTCATAATAAATACTTGAATTCAAATTTTTAGCCCAAAAATGATAAAATTGTTCCAGAAAAAAGACAAACTGGGGAGCGTTTTTTGGGAGGGCGGCCCCCTTAAAGTTTAAGGTGGTCGGCCATACTTTAAGGTGACCGGCCTCGCTCCTCAGCTCTTCAGCTTTGCCTATAAATACTGGATCATTCCTGGCATTTTTCCTCACCTTTTGCACTCTAAACTTTCTTTTCTAATTCATCTTATACTTCTCTAAATCTTTTGATCATATAATCATAAACTTTTGTTTCTAAGTGATCCAAGCTTCAACCATTCAAGTGCAAGAGAATAATACTTATATTCTTCAAGACTAGAAGTATTGTAACTTAGTGATCCGACAACCTAAGTTGTTTGTGTATTATATTTTGTATATCATTCATTCATTTGTGTAAAGGTGTATACATTTGATAGTTAGTTGTGAACTTAGGTGCTTAGATAGGCTTGAATTATTGGTAGTATCGTAAAGTTGTGAGGTTGTTAAGGTGTGAAGTAGTAGCATAGAAATAGGTGTGGAGTGAAGTTGAAGTAGTTGTGGTTTGAAGTAGTAGTATAGAAATTGTTGTGGTGTGAAGTAGTAGCTTAGAAGTAGTTGTGGTTGAAGAAGTAGTGTAGAAGTCGTGAGAAGTTGTGAAGTAGTTGAGGTGTGTAGAAGTTTAATAGAAGTCGTGAAGAAGGAGAATTAAGTCGTGAAGTAGTCGTGTGAAGTTGTGAAGAAGTTATGTAGTGTTGAAAGTCGTGAGAGTGGTTCTAGCTAGGATTAGAACACGACATTTTGCTTAGTGTCGTAAATTGGTGTAAGCAAAGGTGTGTAAGGTTTCTCCGCCATAAGGGAGCTTGTTGACATAGTGAAGAAAACTCTCGAGTTAGGTGCTCGGGGAGTGGAGTAGGGCAAAGAGGTGCTTCGTTACCGAACTACTATAAATCCTTTGTGTCGCGGTTCGATCTTTCCATCTCTTACTTATTACTTTACTTACATTGTTATTACTTTCATACATAGATATATATAATTATCGATATTGTGCAAGAGTAGATTTCACATAAATTCGAATCAAAGTTTTTCAATAATAAAGTTTTTACAAACAAAATTAAAAACACGTAAAACTATTCAACCCCCTTCTAGTTTTCCACACAGATTATTCTTTTTGGTTCGGTAGACGCCTAAAAATAAACAACCTTTAGGGTTTGTTGTTTTGTCTTTTATCATTAATTATCCACTAATATTTATCCCAAATAAATATTAGACTTTGGGTAATTACCATTTAACCATTCAATGAAAATAATGGCATATTCAATTCATTTTGTTGACTCGTGTTTTATTTCCACTTGCATTGTTATGTTTAGTGTATACCGGTGTGACCATTCGGCATTTATGTAAAGGCAATTATGAAAGTTGTTGTATTATTTGCACACAAACCTTTAAGTTGGACTCGTTAATAAGTAATTGACATAAACCTTCGCACGCCCCTAGGGGTTTATGTGGGCTTTTGGGCCTATTCAATTACTTTGAGGAAAAGATAAATATTTTATTCGATAAGATCAAATATTTTGAATAAGGTAATTATCTTTCTATAATTATTAAAGTATATTTTCTGTTTAAATAGAAGATATCTTTAAGATAATTATAAATACCTATTTGTCAATTAAGGTTTCAAAATAATTGGTTTTGGTTTGAGATTTTTGGCACCCCCTCCTCCTCCTCCCTCTCTTGGTTAGATCCTTTGAAAGTTTCTTGAATGTTAGTATTGATTAGCCGTGGATAAGATCATACTATTGATTTTATTTCGTGAATATTCTTCTCTCCAAATCAAAAGGTACACAAATAATGGTTATGTTGTTTTCTTTTTGATTGGTCATATACATATAAACAAATCACTAGAATGGAAAAAGGGTTTTGATAATTTAATTGCTTTCGCTGTAATCTAATTAATAACTATTTAATTGTTAAATAAAATTTAAATTATACCACATTTCCCATCACAAATAATATGATTTTTATAGTTTTTGAGTATAAGAAAGATGCTCTAGCAAGTAGCTAGAGGTGAAAAGCCGATAATGAATTTTATAAGCTTTTTTTGTTTCTTAAGAGAATTGAACTAAAAACGCTCAATTGATATGCTTATGTAGACTATCCAAGAATGAAAGAGTTTTAACATCCTCGCTTACATTGTCTTTCTAAGGAAGCTTTGAATCAAAACAAACATGATTCCTATATCGTCAAATTCGTTATTTGAACAACAACATCAAAGTAATCGGATAAGCCGGTGAAACTAAGTTTTCAAAAAATTAACTGGGTACAGTAAGGCATTCCCCACCAAGTCACAACCAAGGTCTACATGCATGTTGCAAGCAATTAGGCATTAAACAAAACAAGTGATTTGAGCGTTACAAAAAATCAAGCGAGTATTAATAGTTAAAACTCAAAGCTAAATAAGCTATATTTTTGTTTTCATCAATATTTAGAGCATTACAATTAACCTATGCTAATCTCATGTAGCATTGGATATTTTAAATCCATTGCATAATTAGCAACTGGAAAATTCCGTTGTTACTAAAATATCTTTCATAGTTGGATTTGAAATATAAATAATTACATTATATCAGGAAACTAGCTTCATAACCAGACCGATAGGTGTGTTCGCTTCATAATAATATAGATAATATTAAGAGGAAGAAAATAAACATTGATGAGTGCAAAACATAATAAAAAAATATAAAATTGTTTAAAGAACATGTCGGTTTTATAAGTAACAATGCATATGTTGAATGTACAAAACAATATTGCTTATTCAAATCCGACATAAGACTTCTTTATAAACGACATTTGAAGTGTAGTTGCAATAGTTGTCGTCTTTATCTAAACATAGAACCTTCAATCCTCGCTTGCTCTTGATTCTTGACATAGCGACATACAGTTGGGCGGATTCGCTTCGTAAAATTGTTTTTCACGATTATTTAAACATAAAAATAAATAATGAAGAATTGAAAAATTAGGAAAACTAAACAGTCTGGTTTTTAAAAATTGTTATCACTTATAATATATGTACTTAACTATTTAATATGACAAGTCTTGCAAAAATAACCCGTAGCATATATTCAAGTAACAAACAATCACACGACCAAAAACGAATCGTAAGTGGTAACATGTAATCAACAAACAAATTTCTATTTAGGTAGCAACATATTGTGAAGCAAACCAAATAACATGACATCAGACAACTAAAAAACATTCATTAATTCAGCCAAGATTTTGTGTTTCCTTAAGCATCCCTTTTAAAACTTCTTGCTAATCATACCACCAATTAGTCAGTTTTCTATTCAAACTTGGTTTCTTTAACATTTGAATGACAAGTTGAGAGATTGCTCCACCGGCCTTTGGCTCCCAACTCATGAACCCTTTGCACCAAAATTTTCTTTTGGTCCTCTGAAAGCTTGATGTGATCACCATCAATCATTGTTCAGTTTTCATAGTACACCACATTCGGTATTAACTGCATAGCAAAAAGAACAAAACTGTGATCTCTACATGAACCAATACGCTGAAAAAAGTATTATTTTTTTTTCTATTTAACTTGCCAGAAATAACCATAAACTAAGTAGACTTAGTGTCTCAGTTATACATAAATGGCTTAAAATAGTCAGCCTTAGATAAGAAACAAAGAAATAAAAAGAAAAATGGGTAAGACCTTGTGGTAGACTCATGGTGACTGAACCACATTTGTATGGTCCGTACCCAAGATAAAAGGATTGATGAAAAATTGTGCAACTGTTGGAATTTTGTACATTCCACCACTCCCTCCAATCACCCTGGCTAATTGGTCATCCAGTAAAACGGCGACATTTTATATCAGTTGTGGCTTTTTGACTTTCAAAGGTTAAAACTTGATGAAATATAAAATCTTTAAGATCAGAGATAACTCATTATAACTCATTTGACTTAACAAAACTAATATCAGTATCCCAACATATTTTAATCCCCGTGTCCCACTTCCTTTATAGTCATAGTGTTAGAATCGTATTTTTATTTATAAAAAATGTCGGTCATTAATGTATTGTTATAGGTTGCTTTAGAATATCATTATGATGAAGTTTATGTTTAGTTTTCATGATTTTATAAAGTCTAAGGGCTAGTTATGTAATAAGGTCAAAGATATGTGAAGCCCTAAACTTTGAGTATAAATACTCTTGTAAACCTCATTTGAGAGGTTGGTTCTCTTAGTAATATCATGGTTGTTAGTTTCACACACTAGGAGTTCCCACTCTCTCTCTCTCTACTTACTTTCTCTCTCTAGGTTTAAGCTTGATTCAATAGTGATTTAGGTTATTCTACGGTCCTACAAGTGGTATCAATCGCCTAGGGATAATATAGGTTGTTTTAGGTTTGATTTGGTTGAAAAAACTTGGTTTAAAAGTGAATTTTGCAATCTTCGGTTACTGTTCACGCCATATTAGCGAGTTAGGTTCTATTTCTGTCGAGTTAGGAAATTGGTTATATCGAGTTAGAAGTTGTTCTGATTCTGTCGACTTAGGACTATAACTTAGCGAGTTAGGACTTTCAGTTCTTACCGAGTTAGGATCAAATCCTATCGAGTTAGGAGTTCTTAAGTTCTACCGAGTTTGAACTTATCGTTTATCGAGTTTGAACTTATCAAAATTGGCGAGTTAGCCAGATTGCCTGATCGTATATCGAGTAATGTTCTTTATGGCAACCTTCTAGGGGATACTCTGCTCAAATTTCATTGACTTACCGAGTTTGAACACTAATATTATCTTACCGAGTTTGACAAGTACTACCGAGTTTGAAACATTGTTAGGACAAACCGAGTTTGGATTTTAATGGTCATACCGAGTTAGACAACTTTCAAGGATATACCGAGTTTGCATTTTCTGAGGTTACCGAGTTAGAATTTTCCAAACTTATCGAGTTAGACTATATATAATCTTACCGAGTTTTTTGGCGGGAAATTTTGAGTAAAATTTATTTTTTACCGGTGATTAAACGTTCAATTTTTACGCGAGATTTAAATTTTGGTATAACGTTGAAAATTTCGGCCGAAAATTCAAATTTTTAGGCCAAAATTCAAATTTTTTCGGTAAAATTTGGCGTCAAAATTTTTATAACTCAAATTTTTCGGGTAACCTTAGAATTGTATTTCTCTGTGATTCTCAAATTTTGAGAAAGAAAATTTTCATACTCATTTTTTGGCGGGAAATCACGTAATCAACAACATCAACCGAGAACGTCTTTCAAATTCACCAAACCATCTAATCTACAACAACAACCTTTGTTATCTTTCAAAAGATCCTCAGAACAACGTTTCACTTTGAATTCAAATCATGGCAACTCAACAAGACATTCATGCTGCCGGTGCCGAAAACCGACCTCCAATGCTTGAAAAAAGGTGGATATCTTCCATGGACAAGCCGCATGCTTCGTTACATAAAAACAAAGCCTGATGGTAAATTAATGATCAACTCCATTACAAATGGTCCATTCAAGCCAAGACAAGTTCAAATTGAAGGTAATCCAAATACAACACCTCCTACTCAACCATTCGTGCGTGAACAAACAGAAGCAGATTACACAGAGGAAGACAAGAAGCAGATCGCTGCAGATGATATGGCAATGCATTTAATCCAACTTGGATTACCACGGGAGATCTTTGTTGCGGTCGACAGCTGTGAAACTGCTTATGCTATGTGGGAACGTGTTAGAAGGATATGTCATGGAACAGAGATTGGACAACAAGACGTTGAGAACAAACTTCTTACTGAATGGGAGAATTTCACATCCACTAAAGGTGAACAGATTGAATCCTACTACACAAGGTTTTGCACTTTGATGAATGAGTTAATCAGAAACAAGTTGACACCTCGAACAATTGCAACAAACATCAAATTCATCAATAACCTTCCAGAAGAATGGGGTCGTTATGTTACAATTGTCAATCAAACAAAGGATTTACACAAGGTGAATTATGATCAACTCTATGACTTTTTGAAGCAAAACCAAGCTGAGGCTAATGAAGTAAGGAAAGAAAGATTGGCTAAGAATCATGATCCTCTCGCATTAATTGCTAATACACCAACACCATTACCAGTGAACACTCAACAACCATCATCATCTTCCACTCACAACTACATGCAACCATCATGCATTCTACAACCAACACCGGTCTACCAACCACAATTCTACCCACAACAACAACAACAAGTTATTCCACAACAGCAACACCCACAATTCCAAGAACCGGAATTCACTGACAATGATGAAGCTACTGCAGCATTGTCCCAAGCGTATGCTTTTCTGTCAAAGGCATTTCAAGGACGTTATTCTACACCAACAAACAACAACCAAAGGATCTCATCGAACACTCGCAACAAGCAGTTTGCTCAACCGAGTTTCAATATGGGCAATGAAGGCCAAATGGTTGGAGTTTATGGGAATCAGCAAGGATATAAGAATATGCAGAATGCAGGTCAGTATGCAGGGAATCAGAATGCAGGTCAGTTTGCAGGGAATCAGATGGGTTAGTTTGTTGGAAATTAGAGGGGTCAGAATGTTGGTAATCAGGCAATGGGTTATCAGAATAGGAATGTTGCAGCCCAGTTGTTGGGAATTTGGGAAATGTGAATCAGGGTAATCCGGTAAAGTGCTTCAACTGTTAGGGTGTAGGTCATATGGCAAGGAACTGTCCTACTAAGCCGAACAAAAGAGACCTAGCATACTTGCAGAAAGCAGTGTTGCTGGCAAAAAAGAATGAGGCAGGATTTCAGTTGAACGCAGAGGAAAATGATTTTATGGCTCTTATGGATGACATGGAAGACAGAGAGGATATCGATGCGAACTGCATTTTTATGGCAAATCTTCAGGAGGCAAAGTATGACACAGATTCTGACACACCTCCGGTTTATGACATCAATGCAGTCTCTGAGGTATCAAACTTCAACACATATCACAATAATGATATATTTGATATGTCTCCTCATGAGGAACAGCATTTTGAGAAGCAAGCACCCACTTATGATACATTCCTGGACACGCCAAGTAGTAGCAATACTCCTTCAGCGACTCCATATGTGAATCATAATGGAGGCTTCGTTTCACAGCATGCTGAGAATGATGAGGAAACACGTGCTTTGTTTGAATCATTATTGAATAATTGTCGTATTGAAATTGAGAATGTGAAAAAGGTCAATCGCGATGTTAAGGCCGCGAATGTTAAATTGACCGCTGAGCTTGAGAGTTACAAAGAAAACGTTAAAGCTTTTGAATTTCATAACAAAAGAGTGTCTGAATTAGAAACTGGTTATCAAAATTCCGTTTCAAGGGAAAAACAATTGCAACTCAAGTTTGATACACTTGATGTTAATTCTTTCAAGAAGATAAAAGCTTTAAACGCGGAAATTTCTGATTTACAAAACCAACTTTCTAAACAAAAAACAGCTTATACCAATCTTGAAAAAGAAAGGGATGAGTTAAAAAAAGACTTTGCAAAGAAAGAAGACAAACTTTTGGCCGAAATCGTAGAGTCAGAACACATGATTGCACATTTAGAAGAATTAGTGGTCAAGTCGGGTCAGTCAAGTCAAACAATGAAAATGATTTCAAATCAAACTAATCCGATTTACCATACGAAACATAAAGTGGCTCTTGGTAAAAACACCCCCAGTAATCTCAAGAAAGCTCAGCAAGAACATAATGTTTTGTATAATGGTAATGTGATTTACACTAAACATGATCCTCCCGTCGTTCGGGATTCTGTGCAAACGATAGAACATGTCGAAGAGAGCATAAATAAAATGAAACAAAAGGATTTGAAACCCATTGATTACAACAAATTGAACAAACTTTCGGGAATTACTTTTGTTCCACAAAAAGAACCATCTGTGTTTTCCATAAAACGACCATTTTCAAAAATGTTTTCTAAGAAAGTAATTGCTTCCAAATCTCTTTCAAAAATAAAACAAATGTCTTCTAACAACACTTTTAATACAAGTGAGGCTAGAGACATTCTGGATGACGTTAAAAAGAGAATTCAAGAACTTCAAAATATTGTTGCTTCTAAAACTACAATCAATATTAACAACTGGCATTCCAGTTTTCATATTGAGCAGAAAAAAGTTTTTGAAAACGAAATTACTATCCCACTGAATAACATCAGTGCGAGGGTAATCCATTTTGAACAAGCTTTCTTAAAAGAAACGGCCGACTTTGTCAAGAACCACAAATCCCTGGTAAACGAAGCTAATGATACTCGTGAAAACATGAATGTTTTGGAAAACCTAAATGATTCTCTCTTCGAAGCTGTTATGACCACTGATATTATGTCCATCATTTTACAAACATATTCTGTTCAAGACGATGAAAGACTGAGAGCTGAGACCTCCGAAATTGTTTCCAAATATGAAAATGCTCTTATGTCCATCCTCTCCACTGAATAAAATAACCTCCCCAAAAACCCACCTCGTGACTACATACAGCCAACACAACTATCACCATCCTTCCCCATCACCTTCAATCCCACTCCCCAATCCCACTAAACCTCCTCAAAGTTGTACCTAACTCATTCAAGCCAGTCACAGCATGCCATGGTGGCAATCCACCACCTCAGTTGGGCGCCAAAATGAAGTCAAGGGCCAGGATAAGTCAAAGATAAATCAAGGGTTGGATTTGATCAGGAAAAGCACCAAGAAAGTGAAGACAAAGAGAAGATTAATTCGTACCTACCACTCTCAAGGTCTAGTCTAGTATAAATAGATAAGCTGTTGTAAGCCTCCATGGCATTCGATTCTCTACTTTAATCTCAGCTTTGTTCTCACTATTGTAATCGTTATTTTTTTAATGTAATCTGAATTTTTACAAATCAATGAAAGTGATTGTTAAGTTTTTTTTAAATCTTTGTTAAGTTTTTATTAAATTTTTGTTATTATTGGTATTGCTTGTTTGTCGAGTTAAGAGATAAAAAAGAGTATAGCAGTAGTCGATAAAAAAAAAGAAGAGAAGAAGCAGAAAAAAAGAGATGCAGTTAAAAAAATTGAGCAGCAGCCTTGGAGTTGGAAGTATGGTTTAGAGCTCGGGTGAGCATTAGGTGGTTCTTGGTTCGCGACTACACACTCAAAAGTTCAAGTAGGCTTTTATCATAATTTGTAGTTGTTATATTTACCTTTTATTCTTGCTTAATGAATTATGAATAGCTTGATTGGCACACTAGTAATTTGTTAGGAGGGTAGTATTTTGGTAATTGTGGGGTGCTGGTATATGTTCTGTTCGTGGGGTGTTAACTCAGTCTTTGGCCCATTTTCAAAACGCACTCTAGGTCTCATTAACTAGTGAAAATCATCTTGGTTTATTGGTTTAAGAAGTCCACTAGCTCACGTGTTAGTCTAAAGAAGAAATTCGGAATTTGGGATTGATTTGTTCGGTGCAAAGTGGGTATAAAGTTGGTTGTTTGACACATTACTGCTGTGCTTCATCAGACTTAGAACCAACTTAGGATGACTATGTGGTGTTCTTTAACTAGTATTTAGGGGTAACTCTTATTGTAATTTGACGCGCCTTAGGAGTAGTTTAGGTGATAGCTTTCGGGTCCTTGCCGAACGCGTATTTGTTGCTTGTTTAGAGGCTGTGAATAACACCTTAGGCTGTGATTTGCTGCTGCAAAGAGAAAAAAAAAATAAAAAATAAAAAATAGAGAGCAGTTAATGTAGCTCGACCTTGATTGTTGTTTATCTTGTTGAATGTAATTGTTGGAACTTGTTGTCATTCTTGTTATTATTAAATTAAGTGCTACAAGCAACAAGCTTGTTTATTTGGTCAAAGCAGTGGCGACAAGGAAAAGAAAGAAAGGAAAAGGCAGATTTTTTTTAAAAGAAACAATTTTGAATCTGTTACAAACATACGTTTAGATAAGATACTTTTGAGTTTTTTTTTCGAATCTCAGTCTGTGTGTGACTAGCAGATTGGCCAACAAGGAAAGTAAAAAAAAAAAAAAAAGAGAAAACTTGGTCATAAGAGGGATTCGAACCCCTAACCTCTCGACAATAAGAGAACCAACACAACACTCATTGCCAACTGCACCACCTACTCTTTTGTTATTTACTTCTTTATTTAAAACCTTTTATCTTAAGTTTGTTGAATAAACATTTTGTAGCTTATTAAAACTGTTTGGGATTGTATCAGCTTATAAATTGTGGCTTTTTCCAAATTAGCATTTTTATTAAGTTTGTATTAGTATTAAGTAATTTTCATAAAAATTTCGGATTTTTCTCATTAGTAGATTATTTATTAGAATTTAATTTAGGAAAATTAGAATTTAATTCATATTAAATAGGATTTTATTTGAAAAATTAATTTTCTTTTTCACAAAATTTTATTTTGTCTTTTAGTACATTAGAAAGTTAATTGTAAACCCGTAGGACTTGCGTAGCTCAAAATTCTCATTTTTATTTGCGCGTTGACGTTATTTTAGAAATAACGTCGCGTTTTTGTAAAATTTATGATTTTTAGGATTCCCGATACCTATTTCTTGTTTCCCGTAGTGTTTTAGGTTATTTTAATTAGTCATTAATATTCCTTAGTTTAATTTCCCACTTAGGTTGCGTTTATTCCATTTTTCGTTCGTTAATTTGTAACTTACGATAATTTAACGTACAACAAAACCAAATAACCTTTCCAATCATACAAGATTTTAATCCCAATCTCACTCGAAGCTTTCCATTCACACCTCGTTGGGGTACGACCCGGGAAATCACTTCCCGGTCTCACAATTTGAATATCACTTTCACAAGTTTTGCGAGGTAATCGTTTTCCTAAACGGTTTACTCGTATTACTTCACGTTTATTTGTCTCACGACGAATTAAACTTCACGTTTGTTGATATTTTGATAAATTGTAGTTTTCACACCAAAACACAACGAATCAAACAACTTGATCGAAAAAAGGAAGAATGCAAGTATGACAAACTGTCGTATGAGCGTGCTTTCAAGAATATGAAAGAGCAAAATGATCTTTTGAGGGCTCAGCTTGAAAGTCAAAAAGGGAAGGGTGAGGAAACTAAGTTTGCAAAACCATTGACTTCGGAGAAACCAAATGTTTCAAACACGGTTACAAAACCAAACATGTCAATTTCAAGGTTTGCTCCAAAAGTCGATGTGCAAAAGGATTTTACAAAACCAGTCACTCCAACACCCTTGCCCAAGCAAAGTGATAATGTTAAGATTGTTGATAAAGGAAAAGCGGTTGTCGATACACCAAAAGTGATAGCACCTGGCCTTTTTAGGATTAGTCCCACTAATGCGTCTGCCTCCACTTCTAAGACAAATGCGTGCAAAAAGGCTAATTCTAAAGAATCTAGGGATGCTAAAAAGGACAACAATATAAATCCTAATGTGTGTGCCTTACCTTCTATAGGATTAGAAAGCACCTCTAGGAGCAGCAGACTAAAGCCTAGGAGCAATACAAGGAACAATAGAGTCTCGCCTGTCTCTAAGAGTGGTTGCAAGAATAAAGTTGAAGAAGTAGAAGAACACCCTAGGAATTTATCGCTTTCTAATAAGAGGCATATTTCATCTGAATGTAATGTCGAGAGTACTGGTTCTAATGCATGTAATGACACTGTTTGTTTAATATGCAAGAAATGTTTAATTAATGATGTCCATGATGAATGTGTTTCTAAGAATGTGAATGTTACGCCTGAACAGAAGAGCGTTTTGAAAGGTCCTAGTGCAAAATCTAGATTTGTTGGAAACCTAATTAAAAGAATTAGGAACACCACTAATAGTCGCACACCTAGGAACTATCTTAAGTATTGTGTTTGGATTCCAACGGGTAGAGAATTTATACTCAAGGATGGCAAATTAGAAATAGTTCAAGCTAAACAAGAAGCAACTGTCTATGAGTGTGATTTAGAATGTACCCCTAACCCCATGGAACCAAATTCAAAACGGTGTCCAAATACAAATTCTTCTGTTATTGGCAGGTTATCGAAATATGTCTTTGGATCGTCGACTCGGGTTGCTCCAAGCACATGACCGGGAATTTAAAGCTGCTGATCAATTTCATCTGAAAATTCATGGGAACTGTACGCTTTGGAAATGATCATGTAGCAGCTATTCAGGGTTATGGAGATCTTCAGTTTGGGAATTTTTTAATCACTCGAGTTTACTACGTCGAAGGGTTGGGACACAACTTGTTTTCAGTTGGGCAGTTTTGTGATGCAGATTTAGAAGTTGCATTCAGGAGAAACACGGTTTTCATAAGAAATTTGGTTGGTGATGATCTCTTAACTGGTAATCGTGGTACAAACTTGTATGCTATCGACATCAACCAAATGGCTTCTACATCACCAATTTGTCTTATGACAAGGGCAACCGAAACTAAGTCCTGGCTGTGGCATAGAAGATTATCCCATCTCAATTTCGACACGATCAACAAGTTAGCCAAAGACAACATCGTCACCGGACTTCCTAACTTCAAATACACCAAGGAACACCTATGTCCATCATGCGAACAAGGAAAAAGTAAAAGAGCATCATATAAACCCAAAACCGTACCTAGTTCGGAAGCAAGGTTACATATGTTGCACATGGACTTATGTGGCCCAATGAGAGTTGAAAGCATTAATGGGAAAAAGTATATTCTTGTTATCGTTGATGATTATTCAAGATATACATGGGTAAAGTTTTTTAGATCAAAAGACGAAGCACCAGGCATCATCACCACCTTTCTGAAGCGTATTCAAGTTCTACTTCAAGCTCCAGTAAGGATTGTAAGAACAGATAATGGCACAGAATTCACAAATCAGGAGTTAAGAACCTATTTTGAAGATGTTGGAATCACACACCAAACATCAGTTGTTAGAACTCCACAGCAGAATGGGGTAGTTGAAAGAAGAAACCGAACTCTTGTGGAAGTTGCTCGCACAATGCTGATTTTTTCCAGTGCACCTTTATTCTTATGGGCTGGTCATGTAGCAACTGCTTGCTTTACTCAAAACCGATCCCTAGTCCATCTGAGATTCAATAAAACCCCATATGAGCTAGTGAACAACCGTAAACCTGACATCTCTTACCTTCACGTATTTGGCGCTTTGTGCTATCCAACGAATGACAGAGAAGATCTAGGAAAGTTAAAAGCTAAGGGTGATATTGGAATCTTCATTGGATATTCAGAACACTCGAGGGCATTCAGGGTGTATAATAGAAGAACGAAAAGGATAATGGAGACGATGAATGTGAAGTTTGACGAGATTTCACAAATGGCTTCTGAGAGATACGCTATAGAACCCGCGCTTAATCCAATGGCTTCTAATCAAACCAGATTAGGACCCGCACCAAACAGTCAGACTTCTGGATACATCAGTTCAGGACTCGTACCTCAAGGAGCTCAGTCAACAAACAAGGATAAACCTTCAGTACAAGAACTGGAAAATTTCTTCGAGTTAATGTTTGATGAATATTATGGTGGAACTTCGACAAATGCATCTCCACAACATTCCTCTGCACCCGCTCAAAACCATCAACCACCACCACCACCACCACAGGATGCATCTACCACAATCGAAGCTGAAGCACCAACTACATCAACATCATCAACATCTACTCTAGCAACTCCAGTACTTGAAACTGAACTACCAAGAGTTGATGAGCAAAATCAAAACACAAATTTTCAAGAAGAACCAACAAATAATTCAAACGATGTTGCGTTAGAAGAAGGAGAAGAAGTATTTGAAAACCCGTTTGCAACAGACTCTGCTGAATCTTCTTCAAGGTTACAAGAACCATCTAACACACATTCGTTACACCCAAGGTACCCTTCTACGTTTCAATGGACAAAAGACCATCCAATAGAACATGTTATTGGTGGACCTTCAAAGCCAGTTCAGACGAGGAGACAACTTGCCATCGATCTCGAATTGTGCATTTATATTTGCTCAATCAGCCTCAAAGTACCTAAGAACATTCGGGAAGCAATGGCAGAAAACCCTTGGATTGAAGCGATGCAGGAGGAATTTCTTCAATACCTGTTACATGATAGTTGGGAACTTGTTGAACGACCACTTGATAAACGAGTTCTTGATCTCAAGTGGTTGTGGAAGAACAAACTGGATGAGGAAATGACTTTTATTCGCAACAAAGCTCGTCTCGTGGCTAAGGGATATCCACAAGAAGAAGGGATAGATTTCGAAGAATCATTCGCGCCTGTAGCTAGACTTGAAGCAGTCCAGATTTTCTTAGCCTATGCAGCTCACAAAAACATCACAGTCTATCAGATGGACATTAAGACAGCTTTCTTGAATGGAACTTTGAAAGAAGAAGTGTATGTGAGTCAGCCAGAAGGATTCGTTGATAAAGAACATCCAGACTACATTTACAAGCTTAAAAAGGCCATTTATGGTTTAAAACAAGCTCCAAGAGCGTGGTATGACGAACTCTAATCTTTCTTGCTCAATAACAATTTCACCAAAGGAACAGTTGATGACACCTTGTTTATCAAAAAATTCAAAGATGACATTTTGATTGTTCAGATTTACGTGGACGACATTATCTTTGGGTCCACTAATCCGAATCATTCAAAACATTTTGAAAATCTCATGAAAAGCAAATTTGAAATGTCCATGATGGGGGAACTAAGATTCTTTCTTGGTTTACAAATACATCAATCCCCTCGTGGTATTTTTATCAATCAAGCTAAATATACTATAGAGATTTTGAAAAAACATGGTATGGAAAACTGTGATTCTGTTGGTACTCCAATGGTCACTTCACCAAAAGTAGGTGCTGATTTGTTTGGGAACCCCATCGATCCGAAGAAATATCGGAGCATGATCGGTTCTCTCATGTACCTAACTGCTAGTCGACCCGATATTCAATTTGCTGTTTGTTTGTTAGCACGGTTTCAGGCAAAGCCTAACGAACTTCACCTCAAAGAGGTTAAACGGATCTTTCGGTACCTACGAAGCACCATTAACATGGGACTTTGGTATCCGAAGGATTCGGGGTTTAATCTAACAGCATTTTCAGATGCAGACCATGCCGGTGATCAAATTACAGCAAAGAGTACATCAGGTGGAGCACAATTTTTGGGTGAAAAACTAGTAAGCTGGTCGTCAAAGAAACAGGATTGTACTGCGCTATCAACCGCCGAAGCCGAGTATGTGTCTCTATCTGCGTGTTGTGCCCAAGTTATTTGGATGAGGACACAGCTCACAGATTATGGCTTTACTTTTGACAAAATACCTATGTATTGTGATTCAAAAAGTGCCATAGCCATCTCGTGCAATCCCGTACATCACTCTAAGACGAAGCATATCAAAGTCCGCTACCATTTCATCAAAGAACACGTGGAAGAGGGTACTGTTGAATTATTTTTCGTTAAGACTGGTTACCAACTCGCCGATCTATTTACTAAAGCCCTTCCAAAAGAAAGGTTTGACTATTTAGTTCGACGAATTGGCATGCGAAGCCTAACTCCTGAGGAGCTAGAACGTTTTCTCGAATCTTCTTGAAAAATGTTTTCAAAATCGCTTCGCTGTAAATATTTTTGGAAAAAAAACAAAATACAAAATTTGAAAAACCAACAAAAACAAAATACAAAAATATAAAATTTCAAAAAATACAAAAACAATATAAAATCGAAAAATCCAAAAATATTCTTCTCACGACATGTCTCTCGTATAAATCAATATTCTGTACGTTTCTAGAAATGTCATTCAAAAATGATACGGACATGTACAGATGCTTGAACGGGAGTTCTTTAAAATGTTTTTCTAAAACATGTCGTTTCTCAAAAGTTTCTTCACAATGGCTTTCGTATACTTCAGTACGAAACCCGGGCTTAAACGATGACTTCTGATTATTTTCAAATCAAGGACTCGTATTTTCAAGGACGAAATCTTTTTCAAAAAGTTCGAGTCTAAACAAACGAAAAAGACTTCAAACAAAAACTCGTTTTCAAACAGAATTCTTGAGCACTTTTTCAATATTATTCAAAAGATTTCTCAAAATCTCTCAAAATGAGTGCTCAAGATAACTCCCTCAAAACCCTTAATTGATTTTTAAATGTGCTATAATTAAGGGGGAGTACAAAAACAAAATAGTTCCGAATTCATGCAACAACAAATCTGTCTTTCTCTCCAAAAAGATTTTTCTTAATCTGTTGATATCAAAAATATCACGATATGCTATTTTTGAGGGGGAGAAGACATGACTAAAAAGTGATCAAAGATGTTTAAAGTTTGTGACTGAATCTCAGAAGAGCTCGACTCAGAATATACCAATGAATTGAAGCTTAAAATGTCAGTAATCGAAAAGACTTGTCCTGGACGGGTAATAATTTCAAGCTAGTCTAACTAGTGATGTAAGCGTGTCTCGAATAGGACTTGTCTGAGTAGAATGTACCGTATCGAGAGACTTTCTTTGGACTTGACCAGGACGGGTAATAACTTCAAGCTAGTCTAACTAGTGATGTAAGCGTGTCTCGAATCGGTCATGTTCACTGAAAGTGGATCAATTCAAAAAGTGCAAACTCCTCACGCATGTGCAAATTTCTTAAAAATTCATGAGCACATGTGAAGGGGGAGTCCTTCAGAAGAAACAAAAACTCTCAAAGTGTCAACAAAAATGTGTTTATATTCATAAACACTTTGAGAGATTTTCAATCAAAGGTTTCATGGCAATTATAGGATTCCTGGAGCTATAAGGTGACTAAGGTTAGGGAAAACCGTCCTATGATCCGCCAGAGCCGGAGGGATCGACCCAAGGACAATTCCAATAGATTTGAATTAGAAGTCCTTAGGTATGATTGAAAAAAGGAGAAAATAAGAAAGGAGAAAGAAGGGGTTGAAGAATTAAAAAGAAAAGTTATGAAAAAGGGTGAAAAGAAATAGCCCTCCATATGTTCAACCTTAGGGCAGACACCGGGTTCAATTCATATGCTACTGGTTGTTACTAAGGTGACACCGGTATTGAAAATAAAGACGTCATGGACCCAGTGACGCACTGTACTAAATCTTCTAGCCACTCAAGTTCTCTTAAAAGAGCTTGTTTCATTCTCACGGGGAACCGACATAATCTATCGACCTGTCTCTTAGAGATGGTTGATATTGAAGCAGGAGACCTCTCCCTAATCTCCGCATAGGAAACCAAATGTGCACTTATCGAGTCTAGAGCCCCGAGATTTATCAAAAGATCTCATAGGAACACATGATATTTCTACACTGGTTGTTCATCATTAAGGACGCCAGATGTAAACTTAAGAGTCCTACGCAGATCTTAGCAATCTGCCGAGAACGTTTATGAGAGGAATTACTTATGTATATTCTCAATGATTGAACGAAAATTCCTGCCAGGGTCAACATCAAGCAGCCCTGACAGCAGTTCACTTAGGTAATTCTTTATGGGTTACGCTTAGTGTTCGTGGTGGTTTCAAACGGTCTACAGTCGTGGAGTGATCCCCAACGACTCACCCAGTCATTGAGCTACTTAGTAGGTCTCGTAAGCTCTTTCGGGAGTATCTGATATGGGAACGGCCATGGTAAGGGTTAGAAGGAGTCTTCACACTATGCTGTTGACGATCTCTAATTCCTTATCTGTAAGTACCGGTTGTTTATTGCTAACTGTTTACCTGCAGCTATACATCATCTCCATGGCGAAAGATTCCACATGCTCATACATGCATCATAAAGTCAAAGGAAAGTTCTCACAAAGATCAAAGGATAGCAACAGTCAAAGAAAGATTCTACGCCAAAAAGAAGAATCTACAAAGTTACGTGACAAAGATCAAAGTGAAAGAACGGGAATAACAAATGTATGTATGACAAAGACTTAAGACGTATGAGCATGTTGGAATGACAGACAACCACCACAAACACAGAAGTGACGAAAGGCAGATGACATCATTGGATCACTTCAACAAACAATAAAGCATGATGAACTGGAACTATGATTCATCTAGTGATTCTTAAAGACGTCAAGAGCTATGAATCATAAAGCTTAAAGACAAAGATGATGACGTCGCGCAACCTTCAATGACCAACACTTAGGGGGAGATTGTTAGAATCGTATTTTTATTTATAAAAAGTGTCGGTCATTAATGTATTGTTATAGGTTGCTTTAGAATATCATTATGATGAAGTTTATGTTTAGTTTTCATGATTTTATAAAGTCTAAGGGCTAGTTATGTAATAAGGTCAAAGATATGTGATGCCCTAGACTTTGAGTATAAATACTCTTGTAAACCTCATTTGAGAGGTTGGTTCTCTTAGTAATATCATGGTTATCAGTTTCACACACTAGGAGTTCCCACTCTCTCTCTCTCTCTCTCTACTTACTTTCTCTCTCTAGGTTTAAGCTTGATTCAATAGTGATTTAGGTTGTTCTACGGTCCTACACATAGGTCAAAATGTTTGTCTACAAAGGTAGCTCAGTTGATTTTAGAAGTCAAATATCAAAGGACATTGTTTATACCTTGAGAATGATAATGGGAGTCATGGAAGACAAGATTATCTTGTTTAGTTTAATAAAATTTGAAGACGAAGGTGGAGCTTATCAAAAGATACTTCTGTGGGAACCAATAAGTAACGCATCAGGTTGTTCAGCAAAATGCCAGTAGATTGAGACAAAACACCACCACCAAAGGAGTAATTAAATTTCAGTGATACTGCATTTTGCATTTCTATAAGTTATCACACAGTCCACAAGCAATCTGCAGTTCAACATAATGATAAATTTTGTTCAAGACACACATACACATTGTTATGAGAAAACTGCAACACTTTGTTTATGAAAGAATTCAAGTTGCATACATTTTCTTTTTGGACCATATGGTCTAATTATTACGACTTAAAGGTGTACTAATCAACTTTGATGGATTTTATAAGAAACTTTTGATTATTCGATTATTTAACTATCTAAGGATTAAATAATCAATTTTGTATTATAATTTCATAATAGGTGCAATAAACTAATTCCACAATAGTTAGAATTTGCTACATACTTGTCTTCATTATCTAATTATTAGAACTTTCAACACATCCAATAACTTTGTAATAGAGTGGTACATCCCATTTTATTATAGTCAATCATTTGCTGATTATTCAACGTCACATAATCACCTGTCAAACCACACATCCAAACATCCCTAATATGTATTTGTTGAAGGATACTTTAGGTATTTGATAAATAGTAAAAAAAAAATATTTAGACAACATGTTTGGTCAAATGTTGCTCCTTTTTTTATAACTGGAGAGAAATCCTGATTTAACTAATTTTCAACAAATACATCACCTTTAACCACTAATTTTCTGTATATGATCGACCGTGTTAATACAAATATCGCCTAAAAACGTTATTTATATTTTACGATCTTCGCTAAGTTTTGTTAATGACAAATGTAAACTTTAGTTTCTAAGTAAAACATAATCTTAGTTTTAAAGACTTGCATAAACTAGACTTTTGCTACATTTTACATTTCATAAAACACAACACTTCTTATTTTCTAAAAATAGAATTGTCACATCACATTTATGGCAAGTTTTGTCATTATACATTTATGGAAAGAAATGTGTTTGACTTACTTAGATGTTGCTTGCAAGTTTAGTGTTTGACTTGATATTATGTGATGTGACATTGTTTGGTTTGCAAGAGTAATGAGATGTGACTTTGTTTGGTTTGCAAGATTTATTGCAAAACCAACTGCAAGCCCGGCGGTACCCTGGAGGTACACGGGCGGAACCCTTTTGAGGGGTCCGCCTGATCCGCCAGACCTGCAGAAGGTTTGGCTATAAATATTGAGCCACAAGTTGAATTTTGGCTCATCACTTGACATTATATTTTATACACACATTCATTCTTTCATCTAACCTCTTAACATTTCATATGTGAAGTTTCTTTTTGTAGCAAAGAGATTCACGAGCTTACTAAAAGTAACAAGTATTCAACACAACGTTGCAAGACTTGTTAGCTTAGCATTGTGTAGACTTGTGTAGTTTACACTTCATTTGATTGTGTATTTTCAGTAGTGATCGGTTAGTATTTTAGTCCTTAAAATACAAAGTGTATCGGGAGTAGTTGTACCCTTGTAAAGAACTAACGGGAGTGGTTGTACCCTTGGTAAAGAACTCGACATCTAGCTTTGTGTCGGTAAAAGTATAAGCGACGTGTAAGGTTTTCTCCGCCGGTGAAAGGAGCTTGTTGACTAGTGAAAGTAACTCTCGAGTTGGATACTCGGGGCGTGGACGTAGGGCAAGGAAAAAGAGTCCTTGTAGCCGAACCATGATAAATACTCATGTTGTGGTTTGATCGTTTCTTTCATTTACTTGCATGTTATATATTGTGTTTGTGTATATATCTTTGATCAAACGGAAAG
>JARVZY010009318.1:0-26819 GCA_030686995.1 Artemisia argyi
CGACAAGTATAGCTCTTCTAGACCTGATAAGCCTCCAATGCTCTCAGGCACTTGTTCTAAATTGCAGTAGCTGAAATTCAGGGACTTTAACATATTTAAACCTGCCAATGAAACTGATCTTTGGGGATGTTGTTGGTTCCATATGAAACCAGAGATTGCAGTCCAGCATCTAGACCAAAAGGCTTCAGGAAAACTCCCAACCCGTGTGCAGCCTTTCAGATTTAAGACAGCAAGCTTATTAAGCATTCCAATAGATGGGTGAACTGTAGCCAAATTCACACAACCTTCAAAATCTAGCTCTTCAAGATTTGTAATCTCTGAGAAGTCAGGGGTGGTTGTTAGGTTGCAGCAGTACCTTAGCTTCATTACTTTCAACCTTCTTAAGCACTGGCATCAATAGAAAAAAGATTAGTTCTTATTTCTCGAGGTGTCAAATATGAACACATGTATGAACAAGTAAATACCTTTGGTGTAGTCCAAAGTTGCATTATGTTGCTGTAAGAGAGGTCGATGACAACAATGTTTTCTGGATAGAATTCTGAAGGTAAGTACTTGAAAGGGCATCCATGCCAACAAAACAAGCTTAGCTCATTGGACAAATAATACAATTTTTTTCCTGAGAAGATCACATTATGGCCCTCCAATTCAAGTTTCTGCTCATATGGTTTTTCCTCTTGATAGATTTTCAGGACCCGCAACCTTTTCATACGTTGAAAATCATTAGCATCTATGTGAACCTTCTGACTAAATTTCTCTAACGAAATGACTAGAACTTCAACCACTTCAGTTATTGCCACCTGGAAAAACAAAAACATGTGACTTAAATTATAAACAGTAACATAGTCAATTGCTTATACTTTTATATTAATATAAAGGACAATTATCATATGCCACTTTTTACCTTATTGTAAACATTAGATGAAATCAACAATCTTCTAGATTCTTCACGAACAATCGCCCTTGCCATTGCTTGAATCAATTCATGCATTTGAAGACGCATGTTATATGCAGATATTGTTATTAGGAACTTATCAGCTAGAACTTCAATAATAGCATTTGCAGAACAGTCGCTGCTGTCTAGTACACTTGCAGCAAAATATCTCTTTTCCCCTATGAAAGCACATGCAATGTCAAGAAACATTCTTTTCTGATCACATTCCAACCCATCAAAACTTGGCCTAAGTTTTTTTAGGATATCTGAATTAGAAAATGTTTGGAGTCTTTTCAATTCGCTTTCCCAAATATCCACAGATTTTTCACACAATAATCCACCAAAAATTTTGAGAGCCAATGGGTGACCTTGCAAATGTATTATAACTTGGGAAGCAAGCTCTTTGAAATCTTCTAAAGGTTCCATTTTTCCAAATGCATATAAACTAAAGAGCTCAAGAGCTTCATAATAACCTAAAGACTCCATTTCATAGATTCTATCCACTTTATGAGATATTAGCAATTGTTTGTCTTTACCGGTGAAAATAATAAGACTTCCAGGGGAAAACCAATTAGATGAACCTGCTAGTGCTTCTAACTGCTCCACGTTATTCACATCATCCAAAATAAGCAGGATTGGCTTACATGCCATCCTCTGCTTTATTACCATAGAACCTTCACCAACACTTGATATCTTCGGATCATCTGTTTTCAGAATCTTACCAATTATTTGCATCTGGACTTGCGTTAGGCCTTGTTGTTTTTCAACTCCTTGAACATTATCACAAAAGCAGCTCCCATCGAAGTGGGTATGCATCGAGTTATAGACAGCTTTGGCAAGAGTAGTCTTTCCTATTCCACTTATGCCACATATTCCAATCATGTTAACCTTATCTGACCCAACGAAGCGTGACAAGTTTAATTTGTTGAAATGGAAATCGATGCCAACAAGGTTCTCACCAACATGTAAGGGTCCGTCACATAATTTTTTGAGAATTTCTCTGGAGATGCAATCGATGAACTTGTACTCATACCTGTTAAACACAAAGAGACAATAAGTAAGAGAAAGCTCATAGTGTTAAGCTTTAGTAGAGCTACAAGATTAATTACACAAAAACAAGAAATTTACCCATTTGTCATGTCCTGGAGATCCCATCCAGATAAGTTAGCCGCATTGAATAGAGCTTCCCTCCATTCATCCACCTCTGTTCTATTTGAAACATCATGTTTTACAAATGCTTTTGCGTAACTCCGTTTTTGTCTCCTCACAACATCAGGCTTGGCATCATAAAAGATAATCCGAACCTCATGTTTGGGATCTTTAATCTGCTTGCATTCAAGTATTTTGACAAGTTCCCTCAGACACCATGTTGAAGAAGCATAATTTTTGGAGAAGATAACAATCAGAAACCTAGATTCTTCAATGGCTTTGTAGAGATGAGGAGATATCTCTTCTCCTTTAGGCAACTCTCTATCATCTCTAAAAGCATGAATCCCTTTTTGCTTGAAATCATTGAACATATGATCCATGAAGTTTTTGCGGATATCTTCACCTCTAAAACTAACAAAAACATCATATTTCCACCGATGAGGAATGGATGTAGTAGCCATTATCAATGATGAGATCGAGCTGCGTTCACAAGTAAAGAGCATCAGAAAGAGTAGAGCCATTATCAATAATAGTACAAAGAATCCATGACTAAGATTTTTAGTCATCAATCTGCCCTAAAACAAATATATATAACTTGATATAAAGAATGCAATTTCTAAGAAAATTCCTGTTACTAATTATGTGACTCTGGTTCATACGTTGTCTTAAAATGATAGCTACACAAAAACAACATCAATCTGCCCTAAAACAAATATATATAGCTAGATGTTGAAAATAATAAAGGCCATTTTGTGTATTTATCATTTTGATTCTTATGATAGTGAACCTTAGCGGTTAGGTGCGGTTAAGTTTACGGTTTCTTAAATGTAAAAGTGGTTGCGGAATGTGTTTTCAATTAAGATTTAGGACTGTTTGGATTTAGTTTTTACGCTTGAAATTGCTTATAAAGGTCGAGCCTATAAAGGGTCTATACAAATTAACAAAATGCGTTGAAGATCATGGGCTGAAACATGCTGCTGTTACTAATGCCCCGAGGCCAAACACTTACCTAATGATTTCAACTCTTGGTCTTACTGATTTCTTCCTTTTGGTTATCATCGGTGGTGAATGTGAGCACCCGATTCTTACCTAAAGGCTCTTGAAGTTGTTAATGTGTCAAAAGAGCACGCAGGTTTTATGTCTAACGTGCAAAGTGGTAAAATAAAAAGAAAACGGGTCAAATGGGCTGGACATATGAAGCAGGTTGAACACACTAACACTATTTTTAATAAAACCTTCTAAACTATTTCTATTAGTTAGTATTACTAACAAAACCAGAAGGGTGTTGAAGTAAAGTAAGCTATTATAAGAATTTGACAAACGACGTGAAACAACGCCCTGCCGCAATGCGCCCTCGCCCACCTCGTTATATTAAAAGTAATAATTAGATAGAGTATAAGAAGAAGACTTACCCGTTTAACAGTTGGATGAAAGTGATGTTACAAAGAGTAAAGGCAACTGAGGTTGACTCCAAGTCAATTTAGAAGTTACAAAGAAATGAAGATGAAATCAAAATGGAAGATGAAATGAAGTTACAAAAGAGTAAAGTCAACTGGGGTTGACTCCAAAGTCAATTTATTTGCATTTCTGGTCCCTCGCTTTTAGATAATATGCAATCTATTGGATTAAGCTACATGTCAAAGTTCAAAAACAATGCAATATAGGCAAATATATCTATGTTACTTAGTTTCAAGTTTCAACCAATGTTTTGTGATAACATTATAGCATCGCCAAATCACATGTCAAACTGAATAATTCAAGAATCATACTTTTTTAAGCGACAAAATAAAATGTGTTTATCATTATTAAATTTTAACAAAAATCCTACAAATATGTGTATGTCGGTTAGATTGAATTGTAATAATCAAACATGTAGATAGGACATACATGCTAGTTGCTTATATATCTTAGACAATTTTATATGTTACAATTTTATATAAAAAAAAAGCTTGAAAGATTGCATTTCAAAAACAAAATGTGTGATTTTGCAATTCAATCTTGATAATACTATTTGTGGAATATTATTGTTCATATCAGTGTTTTGAAACCCGGGTCGACCAGGCCGGGTTAACCGGTTCATATTAATGTAAAAATCTGGTCTACAAATATTGGACTTGAAATATCATTTTTTCTTGTTGAGATAACAAATGACCCTAAACACTACAGCGATCCTAACTTACGAATACGACAGCCCAACAATCCAAGGACAAAACCCAACTTACGTATAACCACCCATATATAATTACTACTTTTTGCTTCGTTTTAAAAATACTCTTTTTTGGCATATAATCGACTACTCAACAAATAAGATATGCAATGAAACAATATATATAAAAAAAAAGTAATTTGAGAATAGAAATGACCTGCAATTTACCGATGGATGGATGGAAATCAAAGTCACTGAATGGCTGCAATCAAAATGCAAGTTCAAATAAAGTTACAAAGAGAGTAAAGGCTACTTGGTTGACCCCAAGTCAATTCAGTAGTTACAAAGAAGAAGATGAAATGAAGTGAGTAAAGGCAAGTGGGGTTGACTCCTAAGTCAAGCTATTTGCATTTCTGGTCCCTCGGTTTTAGATTATATGCAATTTATTTGATTTTCAACTTTCAACCAATGTTTTGTTATAACATTATACTATTACGTATGAAAATATTTATAAAATATGCAATATCACTAAACAATAGTAATCACTTTTCATTCTTGTGCAGTTTTTCTAGATAATTTTTTACATAAAATAAACGCATACAGGTAATCATCGTACTATACTAGTACTATATGTAACAATTCGCAATTTCAGGTTAATTACCATTCCCGGAAAATTTCACTATTCACTTTTACTATTCATTTTTCCCGAAACTTTCCCGAAAGTTGATTTTTATTTGATATTCTCGAGTGATAAATCATTTCCATGGCAAATTAAATGTTTGACATTCGTCAGATCATTTTCGTGAAAGTTATTAAGGAATTACACGTTTTAGGGTAAAACGTCATTCAGAAATTCTACGTACAACAAAACTCGACCGCGTTAAGTGACCCCGCATCAGAAAAATGTTTGACACACTCATGATTTATTTGAGATTTAATCGTGACTGAGAAAAACATGACCAAAGACTTCCCAGCAGGTCACCCAAGTCGGTACTACTCTCACGTGAGCACACTTAACCGAATGAGCGATTAACCGTTAGACCACAAAACAAGTTTCTAAGACGTTTTGAGTTTTCAAACTTATTAGAAAAAGTCAACATAATTTTTCCCTCCTCCTTTGACCAAAAATCATTCCTTGATTTTATAAGTCATTCCTTGATTTTTAGGCTTACGGTTTGATGTCTAAAAGACATTTAACACCAACCGACACTAGACTGAGCCCAGTCTAGACATTATAAGTCATTTTAAATCAATATTATCCTATTAGAAAAGTAACATTTTTACTTTTCTCAATTTTACGCAATATTCGTACGTTTTACGTATTACGCGTTTTAGAACCGTATTTCCAGTTTTTAGCAGGGTTTTACACCCAAATGGAACCTACCACTCATTTTATATTTTATTATGGAACTTATTGACATGTTTATCAATACTTTCAAGTTCCATAATTTTACGACACCCGGTTTTACGTTTTGAGGCTTAATCATTTACGATTGGCATTTCCCGGAGTCAAAACTAACCAAGTATCTTGGATAATACCAAGAAAAGTCCACACTTGCTCCCCAAGCTTGACCAAACCGCCCTAGGAGGGGGGAGTCACACCCATGTGGCTTCATCTCATGAATTTACCCCTAGATCATCACTAAATTACAACTTTGTCACCAAGTTATGTAACTTTCCTAGTAAGCTTCCTAACCTCCTCATTTGGACTATAAATAGCCCTCTTCCCCCCTTCCTTGTGCCGTGCATCTCCAACCCCCAAAACCCTTCCATCCTTTGCTCATTTCCTTCTAGTTTCATGCATGATTCAAGTGCAAGTTCAAGGTAGAAACTCTAGTTAGGTTATCATTCATCAAACACTTCCATAACTTCATATACTTGGTGATTTCTCTTGAGTTTGAATCCACTCAAGTCACCTCAACCTTCATCATCCATCTTTCAAGATTACAAAGGTAGAAAGATTGCATGAAGTGAAGTGGGTTGAAGCAAGTCTATCAAAGTCCTATCCTTACATGTTAACTTCCTTTCATCTTTGAAAGCCAAAAGTTGTGAGCCAAACCCTAACTTGCTTCTTGTTAAATAATCATATTCATGTTATTTACATATTATTTGTGCTATATTATGTCTTGTATTCATGTCCATGATGTATAAAAGTGAGCAAAACAAGTTATTGTTATTGATTGTTAAAACAAGTTACTAAAACAAGTAAATTAGTGAGTTTCTTGGAAGGACCTGATTAAAATGGTAAAAATATGATGTTGGATCATTACATATTACAGTAGAGGACTTAACAAGGAAACCATAGCAATTTGAACCACCTAAAACGAGTATACGAGTCAAAAGTTACGCCCATTTGAAGTTACCAAAGATTTTCGGCAAAACTGCCTAAACCACACTGTTTTGCATTCTGTGATTTTGAAAGTCCCACTTCTGGTCCGATTCATCAAAAAGTTAAAACACGAAAGTTGTCCGGAACGACGTTTTCGTTCAGGAACAAAGAAGCTCGAGACCTAAAAATGCTTTCCGAGTGATAAAATTCTTCAAATTCTAAACAGCCCATTTTTAGGCGAAAGTCACTAGATTATGGTTATACTTTGAAAGGAACAAGAGGTCTTATGACCTATAATCAAGACCACAACCATGGCTAGAGCCAAGGTTGTGTCTCATGACCTTGGAACAAGGACCAAAGGTCATGGCTAGGCCATGACGAAATGACCATAACAACTTACATAGGCGTAAACATGAAACAATGAATTAGGCGATAACATGAACAAGCAATTTGGATCTACTTCACTTAAAGAGGAACCATGAGATATTACAAGGAAAAATGGTCATACAAGACTTATGAAACTACCCCTAATAACAATCTTCATGTACTAATAAACTTTCCTAAGTTTATTCAAATATCGGACATGTAACTTTTCGAATCAAAACTTATATCTATATATTTCATCAACTACTACAATAGTAGGGAGCCTCATGTGAGGAGTTCATTATGTAAGCCGTCGAGTTGAGTTGTGGATTTACGAGTTAAAGTGTCCTGGCTCCTCGAACGCTTACTAACATGACTTCTGAAATATGTCAGCCCGAACGGTAGTAAACGATATACAAAACATACATGTTCATGAATCTTTTCTTTCAAGGACAAACAATATACATCATACCACATCATGGACTAAATGCAAGATATATATATAGGCACTCCGTCATATTCTTTACTCCGAACCTAAGTCACAACATTCTATTATAGGTTGCTCGTAGAAACCTTCGCGATTCGACCATCACATTCACTACTCACTACATAACTTAAGGTGAGTTCGTAGCCCCACTTTCTACTGTTTAACTACTTTACAAACCCATGGGGGGAATACATGCTATTATTTTTCTACTCGAACACGATGCTTTCTAATGTATGCTTCACGACGATGTTTTATTATCACTAAGTAACGATTGCCATGTTCGAAGTCCCTATATCATGAACCATTAGTCACTACCTTTAGTGAGCGCGAATATTGTGAATAGATCTATTGGGATTGACGAATCCCATTTGTGTTGAACAACGACGAGTTCACACAAATGCACTATATTTGAGATTTAGCGGTATAACGGCAAAAGTACCTTGATAGGGCTTCTATAATGCCAATTTTGTTGGTTCGATGTTAATGTTTTGGTTGTATGAGCTTAGTGAAATAAATAACGATTTTTGTTTTCCAAACATTGGTGTGAGCCTATAACTCACACTACCAACATATTGTGTTCAAACGATTTAACTAAACTCTACGAATTCCACTCAACCTTTGTGTTGACCTCTCAAGCATGTATTTCAGGTTCATGACGATCAAGGATGGCACGGAAGGACACGGATGGTCAAGAGGGCTATAAATTTTCTTATCATTCAAAAACTCACTTAATGTGATTTGTAAACATGGAACCATCTGGGACCTCATTTTTAATCTCTGATATTTATATAATTTGAATGATAAATCTTTTAAAACGACTCAATTGGAGTTCGTTTTCTATTATTGTGACTATTGTGCCGTCAAGTAACACCCAGTTCGAATTCCGCTGCATCCATGAATTGGGGGTGTTACACTATATATACAGGCATATGACAATGCGCACATCCAAATGCCATTATGTTATAAGTTGATTTTAGTTGAAGTTTGATCCGTATGTTATGATATCGGCATAACTGCCACATTCATAAATCAAATCCAAAGTTCCATATGATTAAGGGTCTTATCGGTTTGAGTTGTCGCCTGTCGGGTGTATCGGGTTTTGGAATAAAATTATGTGACCCACAACTAGGGGTGTCAAATGGGTCGACCCGACCCGACCCAAACCCGATAAGGCCTTATAGGGTCGGGTTGATTCGGGTCCAACTTAGCTTATCGGGTTTATCGGGTCAACCCGATAAACCCGATAGCCTTATAGGGTCGGGTTAGGGTCATAATTAGTTCGTTATCGGGTTATCTGGTTGACCCTATATACTCGATAAGCTTTAATGTCCCATTAAAAATTTGATATTTTTTGAACTAAATTCCTATTTTCAATAGTCTAGCTTGCTTGGTAGACAAAATATGATATGCTACATCTTTGAATTTAGTTCTAGTGCCCTACATGATGCATCAGTAGGTTACTAGTCTTTTCTTTTTTGTATGATGCTAAAACAACACGACTTAGTGCCAAAATATTTCAATGCCTAATTGTAATATGCTTGTTTGTTTCGTTGTATATAGGGTATTTAAGTGGTATTTTAATACATGAAACAATCTGCACAAAAAAGAAATAAATGAAACAAATCTGCAACAAAAAAAAGTAAATGAAACAAATTGGGGGATGATATTAGCATGTAACCTGATAACCCGATAAACCCAACCCGATAACCCGCAGCCCGATAGACCCGATAGCTTATAGGGTCGGGTTGCTGGTTAGTTTTTAATTTTTCAAAACCCGATAGACTTGACCTGATAAGCTCCAAACCCAACCCGATAACCCGTTTGACACCCCTAGTAACCGGACCTATAAGGGTTCGGGTTATACACTACTACAAAAATGGCCATAGAGCCCGGTTGTAAAGTGTCATAGAGCCCGGTTTTGCCTGAGGGCTCAAAGAGGGGGGGGGGGGGGGGGGGGGTCTATTCAAAAACCATGGCTCTATGTGAAAAACAAAATTAAAAAAAATATATATATATATTTTTGGAAAAAATCAGCCACTAGATCAAATTTTGAATAGCAAAAACAACCTAGTATCATTTTTCGTAACTTTCATCTATTTTTTTAGTATCAAGGGGAGGGGGGGGGGGGGGGGCTATTCAAAAACCATGGCTCTATGTGAAAAACAAAATTAAAAAAATATATATATTTTTGGAAAAAATCAGCCACTAGATCAAATTTTGAATAGCAAAAACAACCTAGTATCATTTTTCGTAACTTTCATCTATTATAAGAAATCCTAGCTATCAAATCTTCATCTTTACTTCTCTAAAGTCTAGCCTTCAAACCGCGACTCATCTTGCTCGAGCTTTCATTCTAGCCGACTCATTATATATAGATGCTGCATATATAACAAGTATGGATTAGAACAAGTGAAATAACAAAAAACAGAGTTATAATTCAACATGTTTATATGAAACAAGAAAGTTAAGAATGAGCATCCTGGTGGATACCTATTTCCTTGTTATAATCTGACCCTCTTTCATGCTGTCAAAATTTGTAACCTCTAATTCCTTCAGATGCCCCAGCATTGACATATTTCATCGTCTATAATCTCTATTAAACGTCAATACTACACATTTTAGTGTATTTCGACATAAGAATAAAAATATCTGGATATAGGATACATTTATGTGATTTATGGTTTACCTGCACCCTAAGTTTCTCCATGTTTGCGGAGCTTCTGACCAATAGAAAAAGGATAGGTAAACCCATGTCGTGAACGAAGCATACATGTTCAATACACAAGTATTTGAGGTGGATTAAGCACTTGGACAGATTTTCAATTACCGGTAAACACTCAAATAGGTTAGCAGTGGTGGTATGAGCACAAATTTCAATAGTCCCATAGTCAATTTTCTGCAGCAAACCATAGTCAAAGATAAGTTACAAAAAGACCATGAGGATGGATATACTTATTCAATACTGTACTAAGAAATTACCATAATCACAGTCTTGAGCAATGGACAACTTGTAGGAGATGTAGAGGTGTCTTTGTACATGTTGTCAATTCAAAAACACAAATAAGCTCACCAGGCTACCAAATCCATTGAATGTTGGTTGATGGTTGAGACTACAACCACTATGATTAAAGTCAGTTAACTGAGTCATTGAGAAGAAAGATAGGGGTAAGCTATAAAACCCTTCTAAGTCGAGTGTTAATTTCATGACATTAGTTTTCCCATCAGTCAATACTTGATTACTTGAACCTTCTCCTTAAATATACATAACCTCCTCCTCTAATAAAAAAAAGAGCCCCAAATTTTTTTAAGCATTGCTTATGCTAGATGTCACAGGACAAAACCTTCTTGAGAGATGTAGTATTTTAAGTGTATAGTTTACAACTTAATGGACGTATACAAGTTAAGAAAATAAACAGAACTTACATAGAATGCTAGTACTACTCCTGAAGTGAAACCAGCTGGGAGCTTTATAGCAGCACTAAAGAATCTGTGGTAGTATCTGTTCTTTGAAATCAATCCGGACCCTAGATGGAAAAACACGCTATAAGAAAAAAGTGTTTCATGTCAACTTAGCTGATTATCTAAAGTTGAAACACAGGAGGACCTACGGCACTATCTTTCACAGTTCATTATATTACAGCTAATTATCTTTTAATGCATAATCGATATCACATATTACAACTAATTATCATTATATTACAAGAGATAAAGAGAAGAGTCTGTACCAGGTTGATGCTAAGAGTTGATGTTTTCAAGTGATGCATATATACCAACTGCACGTTCATAAAGAGCAATTAATACCCTGACTGATCGAGGTGTTACTTCTAAACCGAAGAATCTCATCTAAAATCATAAGACTAACCTGAACTTTTAAACCGAAGAATGATATCCAATTCTGTATGTTGAACATAAAGTAAGAAAATAACCTTTGTGACATAGCTTCGGCTGTGCCAATTACGACTAATTAGGGATGAGTTGCCCAAAAGAGTTCTTGTCCAAAAACTTCTATTTTTCAATACAGCAATAAGTAGTGTGTCAAATACTCAATGTGATTGAACAAGATTTTCTTATCTCCACAATAATCCATTTTTTTACTAAAACTATTTAGGAAGCTTTATGCGATAAATATATTGGCCACTTTCAACCAGTGACATGTTCTTTGCATGACCTGTTTCCTGAATTAACTTATGCTTTACGCGTTTGACAAGACAATACCTAACCCAAATCGACCCATTCATAAGCAAATGGGTCAAAATTGCCCACCTCAGAAATAAAAATAAAAAATCTATAATGCAAACCTCTGAACCTGTGAATGTTGCTGGCTCCTTTTCTCCTATCTGTGATGTGGTCAACGGATTGGCAGACATTTTTGTGAACATTTTCTTCACCTGCTCCACAAGATCCTCGTGTTTAACAGCTCCAGAGGCACAAATAACCTGAAGCAAATAATAATAAATAAATAAATCTAGTATAAATAACTGAACCCTGTTATTAGACTAGTTTGACCAATAAAATGCCACAAAATCATACAGTTGATAATTTAAGTCAAGTACCATACTGTGAGCCGCATAATGGGTGGAAATATAATCTTGAATATCCTTCTTTGTTACCTTCTCAATGTTTTCAGCAGGTCCAAGAATGGTCCTACCAAGAGGAGTGTATTGGAAAGCAGTAGCATGTAAATGGTCAAAAATTACTTCCATGTTCTGTTCACCCACCTGCATCAAAAGTTGTGAGTTTAGTAAAAACAACTTAATATGATTAACCTTGATCTGATGCTAAAATATGGGAAAGCTATAAAACCATTTTAAGTGGAGTGATAATTTCTTGACATTAGTTTTTGTTGACAGACAAAAGACTTTACGGTCAATATCAACACATGAGTCATCATCTGTGACTATTTTAAGAGAGAAATTATGTATTGGACCCATGTGCATTAACAGAACTTGACATATATCATATAAACATGTACTCTTTTTGTCCATCTTTTACCTTTTACTTGGTAGGAGTATCGCTTCCTCCTCATCAAACAAGTCAGCCCCATCAGAATCGTCCCCATCAGACGACTCGGCTCCATCAGTCGACTCACCCCCATCAGTTAATACTTGAACGTTCTCCTCAAATATACATAACCTCCTCCTGTAATAAAAAAAGCCCCAAAACCTTCTTGAGAGAAGTAATAGTTTAAGTGTGTAGTTTACAACTTAATGGACATATGCAAGTTAAGAAACAAGAAAAAAAACATGTACATATGCACACACAATTAATAGATATGGTTATGCTCGGAGTTTGACAATTTTCTATAAATAGCTTTCTGAATTCACCTGTCTCAAATGTAAGTTGAGAGGCCCGAAGCTTGGGTGAAACTAAAGTCCCAAACATTGATAGTACCGCTCGTTCTTTCTGAAGCTGCATACATAAAAAAGAAGATAGCAAGGGAGTCACAATCATAAAATACATGAAGAGCAGAAACACTCTCTTCGTTTAATGAAAATAGCAACTTGGTGGTTACTTGTCAAATTATCAATACTTCCACTGTTGGTTAAAAAAAAACTAATGATTGTTCTTGCAAAAATGTATTTCTACTATTGTCAGAAAAGAAAGTTGAAACAAACTTCAGAACCGTATTGATTCACTCACAGGATTCTCTATTTTACGTGGTGATGCATTGATTTCAGATCCGTTGCTTTCTATTGGTGATGCATTAGTAACAGATTCAATGCTGCTTTCCGGTGAACTCTCTTGTTTTCCTTTATGAACAAAGAAACCTTTATAAGTAGTCACAGATCCTTCCATTAAAACTTCGCACAAAGTTACAAATAAAGTTACCTCTCGTGAGTATATACGGGGGCGTTTGTTTTGATCTCCACATATACCAAACCGGCATCTACATGAATTTTCATTTTGGCTTATTACTAGTGTCAACTATTTTAGCCTTTGCCATGGAAGGTGAACATACATGACATTTTCACAAAAAGGCTCGATAGTTACCTCTCGTGAGTATATACGGGGGCGTTTGTTTTGGCTTATATAGCCAGCTTATGGCTTATTTGGTTTTGGTCTTATGTTTCATAAGCTCATTTTTGTAGCTTATTTTGAAACTTTTTGGCTTATATAAGCTTATTATAACATAAGAAACTTATATAAGCCGAAAAGCTTCAAAATAAGCCACAAAAAGTTAGCTTATGAAACATAAGCCATAAGCCGGCTATAGTAACCAGTTGAAAGTTTTCTTAACGCTTATACATATCATATCCTATAATCCTATATTCTGAAGTAATACTTAGGGTGTGCCTAATGTGAACCCCATACAAAAACCAATTCAAAAAATTATATGATTAAGGTTAAAGGGAATTACCATCTTGGTCGTGAGTAATCTCTACTGTGGTAACAGCATAATGTGGTTGAAGGTTAAGCAATGTGGTGTTTACACGTGAAGCGCCCATCGAATAGCGAGCACCTGCTAATTCCATCCATCCCTGAATTGCCATAGGTTTATTATTAAGCCCAAAACACAATCCACTTCTTTTTGTCCAAAACACAGCCAAAAACAATCCTAAAAGCACAAGTTCCTAGAATAATCGCACATCACAACCAGTGGTAAAATTGGAAAATAAAAAAGTTTGTTTTGGACTTTTGGGGCAAGCATAAATAAAGGAGTGTTTGTTTCAGCTTATTTCGCCGCCTTGTTAAATTTTTGAACCATTCTCCAAACTTTCGGGTTTACTACCCAATACTCCGCTACAGCGAGATTGGGTGTTGTTTATAAGCTCAAACTTTTTGGCTTATATAAAGGTGTGTTTGTTTAAGCTTATATGTGAGCTTATGAGCTTATTTGATTTCGGCTTATATTTCATAAGCCCTAATTTTCCGGCTTATTTAATAAACTTATATAAACCCACATGTCTCAAAATAAGACTAAAAATTGGGGCTTATGAAAGTTGCAAAATAAGCCACAAAAAGTGAGCTTATGAAACATAAGCCCAACACCAAATAAACCATAAGCTATATAAGCCGAAACAAACACCCCTTAAATAAACAGCCCCTTTATTAAAATGAAATGATGAATGAATGAAAGAATTACCTGACGAAGAAGAGTGTTGGATAAAGAATCGATTAATACCAAATAATTATCCAGCGAATCAAGGAAATTTATTAATGTGTTGCACAATTGATGATCTACTTGTTCTTCCATGGTGGTAAATCTCAGTGACTATTATTTGTGTTTTTATGATTCATTCAATTCAATTTAATGACTGAGATGATGATGAGTATTACACCCTTTATTATACTTTAGTAACAAAAAACAAACGGGGTGTTGTTTAAGGCTTATACGTGGTTTATGAACTTATTTGTGTTTCGCTTATAAGTATTACATAAGCCCCAATTTTTCGGCTTATATTGAGACTTGTGGGTTTATATAAGTTTATTATAGTATGATAAACTTACATAAGCCCAAAAATCTTAAAATAAGCCGAAAAATTAAGGATTATGGAATTTAAGCCGCAATCAAATACACTCATAAGCTCACATACAAGCTTAAACAAATAAAAGAAAAAACATAAAATGAGAAGAATAACAAGTAACTATAACAGTACATTTGAGATTCATTGCTTAAATTTGACACATCTTTGCTCATTTGATGTATTTAAAGTGAAAAAGATGTAATGTAGCAGTAGAGCACTAGGTGCAATAACATCAAGTTATAACTTAACTCAGCGTCTCGTCAGCTTTAAAATTTCAACTTTAACTCAACCATTTACACCCCCTTATCATAACTCAACTATTTACAAATTCAACCCATAAACTAAAACTAATATTTCATTTAATAAATAACATAACATTAAAACTTAAACATTACAATACGAATTAAAAAAATAAATAAATAAATTTACAACAAAAAAAGATACGAAATTAAAAAAACACGGCGTAAAGGAACTACAACATAAGAAAATTACAAAATACAATTACATCTACTGTCGAGGTTGCAAATTATATTTTTTGATGATTATGTCCTTTTCTGGATCGATCCAACACGCAATGTTTGGATCTATTTTGGAAGTGTCCGTACCGAGATATTTCATCTCTTCCAACCTCATAATCGTTAGATCTTTTTCTTTAGCAGCCCGATACGCCTCTTGAGCGGTTTCCCATTTCATACGATACTCGGATGCCAGCCTCCCCGAATTGGATTGACGAGCTCGTTCCTCCGGTACTCGCTCCCCCGGTACTTGTCGTGCTCCGGACTTGGCTTTCTTCAAAGCATGCTTTTTGCCCATCGTACGTGGTTGAGCATCTTGACCGAATAACGCCTCGTTTATTTGGCTTGGGACATCGCCGGTTAAATCAATCCCTTCCGGTGCGTCCCATTTTTTATAAGCACGCAAAACCTCCCACACATCCTTGTTATTAAACGGTGCACCTTTATGCTCATGACGGTACATTTTTTTTTTTAATTCAAAGTTGCTTTAACGCAGCTTTAACCTCATAACTCTCCCATTAACGCTCACCCTTAACTCACCAACACGGTGTGGTAACTCGGCCTTAACATAGCGAAAGTTAAGGCATAACTCATGTTGAAAGTCACCATACCGTGTGCTGTTAGAGTTATTCAACTTAAAAACTCAAATGATATTGGTGAGTTTGGCTCTCTTGCTAAATTTTACCCCTTTATATTTAATCTTTTTAAATTTAGTATCCTTCTTTTTATTAGTTTTGTACCTGCCAATTTGTGATTAGAAAGTTTGGCAACCCCTTTAGTCCAATCGGTGTGTAGTATAGCCAAGGTAAGAGCCGAGATTGATCGTTTAACTCGGGGAACGAGGTTCAACTGCGTGAATGTTCTCAAGGACAAAACTAGGGAGGGTCTTACGGTGTCACGGGACTTCGACAAAATTTTGCTTAGTACTACTAATTTTTGTAAAAACAAATACTAAATTTTTAAAATTTTTTATCTTAATTAGTCTATCAATAAGTGAACAGTGAACTTAATTTTCACTACATTTAATCATTTTAACATCGAAAATCATAAAGTTTTATTAAATTTTTTCTTATACTACAGATAAAAAAATAATGCACCCGATCAATTTAAGCTTTGTTCCAGACCTGAATGGCCCCTGAATGTTCTAAAATCTTAAGGTAACTTAGAAGAAAAACTTGATTTGAGAGAGCTATGGTGTTTCTTTTTTTTTCATATGAACCACTTAATGTGCACCCAATCATTTAATATCACTTAATAGAGAGATCCACCAAAGCTTTGTCCTCCCTTTTAAGTAAGGGTGAGCAATCCGACCGTTTTAAACCAGACCAGACCGACCGTAGGACCAACGGTCCGGTCTCGGTCCGGGGTTTTTCATTATTTTGGTCTCAGTCCGGTTCGGCTTACATACCAGACATTTAGCCTATTTGGACCGGACCGGACCGACCACATTCGGTCCGGTCTCGGTCTATGGTTTTTCCCTAACTCGGTTTTTGGGTCCGGTCCAGTCTTGGCCGGTCCGGTCCTAGCTGGTCCGGTCCGGTTTTTGGACCGTGATCACCCCTACTTTTAAGAGGCTAATTCAGTGGTTCATATGGAACCACTTAATTTGGTAAACACCTGAGAGCATAAAAATAATGAAAAATAAAATGAAAGTGTGAAGAGACAAAGTACTTAACTAGATATTGTATCAGTGTTTGCTTATTCACATCAAGTTGTAATTGCATATTGATGATTACAAATTATTACATGTTCATTATCACTAGCCATGCAACTATAATCATTCCGGTAAAATGGTCATGTCGCCGATCTATATGCAAGTGGTCTATCAAATTCAATTTCCTCTTAACTAAAACATACATGCAAGTTACTATCTTCCAGGCGAAACCACGTCTTGTCAAAGCCGTAGAACAAAGATCTCAACTTTTCTTATTCGTTTAGAATATGAGACGATGGAGGTGACCTCAAGCCGTATTCAGAGACGGAATCAGGGGGTTCCCGCGGGTGCCCGGGAACCCGATGGATTTTTTCAATGTAGTGTTAATTTTTGAAAAAAACGTTATTTTTTCTTAAATGCACCTGGTCCATCGAAATGTGAATCTGTATCACAGTTTCAAAAAATTTGTCCACCCGATCATATTTGGTTCTGGTTCCATCCCTAGCCGTATTTCAGCTTTAAAGTCTTCTTTACTTGACTCGAACTTGGCTATTTCATCCAATCCATCTACCATCCTTGTGATGTCTTGTGATAACTGAAAATTAACATTTTATTTTTTAAGTATCACTTCTATCATAAACAAGTGAAAACATGACAATAAATGGCTTGAATGACCTAAAAAATATCACCAAATTACAAGTCGTCAATTAATAAATGTGCTCCTTCATAGCCAAGCGTATTTTAACAAAAGAAAAAAAATTGATTTAGTCGAAAACAAAGATGTGAAGTACGTTGATCCTTTTCTAATCACCTAAATCAGACATGTTACCTAAATCACATGTGATTGATAGACAACATTTCACTTTGTTTGCAATGCGTGACAATGAAACATGTTTTGTTGGTTTATGGAGGTTTTCATGTCGTTACCCCAAAAGAGTGGTAATTCAATTTTTCATGTTTAACTAGTTTAGAACCCGTCTAAAAGGAAGGATCTAATAAGAAGAAAAAAAAATAGTGGAAAGTATTTTTGAAAAATTAAAATAAAAAGAGTGGAAAATATTTCTAACCGCACATTTTAAAGAAAAGGGAAACATTTAAAACGATATGGATAGGGTTAATAGACAAAAAAGTAACTATACTTTATAAAAAAGTTCGCCTAAGTTACTCAACTTTCAAATTGTTCATCTAAGTTACTAATGTTTGCGTATTTATTCAGTAGGATACTGATCTTTAAAAAAAGTGTTATTCGGGTCACTCCATGGAAGGGTTACCTGCTCAATGGGTTTAATAAATGGACGGATTACATGAATGGTCCCTGGATTGACAAATATTGCATCAACCGTCCCAAAAAATGTTTTCAGCCTTTTTTTCTTAAGTTTTCTTCCGTTTTTATATGTTTTCATCCGTTTTTAAACGTTTTCGTCCATTTGTATACATTTTCACCCGTTTTTATATGTTTTCATCCGTTTTTATTATGTTTTCATACGTTTTTATCCACTTTTAACCGAAAAAAACCGAACCGAAATCGAACCAAAAACCGAACCGAAATAACCGACTGAAACTAAAAACCGATGGTTCGGTTTTTACTTTTTCAAAAACCGAAAAATTCGGTTCGGTTTCTGTTTTTGTCCAAAAACCGAAGCGTAAAAACCGAACCGAACCGCTTATATTATATAATAGTATATATAACTAATATAATTTAAATAAATAACTAAACAAATCAAATTTATAAATTCATATTAATTTTGTAGGTGAATTTATAATATATTTATCTTAATATTTATATGTTTGTTTTTTGTGTGCATATGTTTACTTTACAATATATCAATACTTATGTGACAATGATCATGCTATGTGTAAATTCACTGGCATGTGTGTATCTTATCTATACGTGTGTAATTGTAGAATTATTAGATAAACATTATTAGGCTTACAAAAAATGTAAAGAAAATTTTCTACGAAAATCAAGTTTGTTGGTATAAATTGGCTACACACAAATATAAGTGGTTAAAAACCGAAAAACCGAACCGCCAAAAACCGAAAGGTTTCGGTTTTGGATTAAAAAAAAACCGAATGTCACGGTTCGGTTTCGGTTTTAGCCAAAAACCGACCCAAACCGAACCGTGCACACCCCTACGTTTTTATATATTTTCATCCGTTTTTTACGTTTTTATCCGTTCCGTCTGCTTTTATACATTTTCATTCGTTTTACTTACGTTTTCTCACCTTGCCACATCACCTCAAAAATTCGAGAAAAAAAAAATCAAAATTATTTTTCGAAAAAAATGAAATCGAAAATTTTTTTTGAAAAAGAAATTGGAATTTTTTTTCGAGCAAAAAAAATTCAACTTTTAAAAAAAAAAAAATCAAAAATTATATTGTTGAAAAAAAATCGAGCAAAAATCGAAAAAAATAAAATCAAAAAAAAATTTTCGAAAAAAAAAATCGAGCAAAAAAAAATTTCAAAATAAAAAAAATTAAATGGATTTTTTTTTTCAAAAAAATAAAGCAAAAACCGGACGAAAACGTAAGAAAAACGGATTAAACGTATTAAAATGGATAAAAACGTATGAAAACGTAAAAAACGGACTGAAACTTATTAAACGGACAAATACGTAAGAAAAACGGACTGAAAAGTATAAAAACGGATTAAAACAGACAAAAACATATGAAAACGGATGAAAACGACTAAAAACTGACAAAAACGTATAAAAATGAACAAAACCGTATGAAAACGTAAGAAAAACGGACAAAAATGTATAAAGGACAAACGTTGCAATCGTTGGCTAAATGGACTAACGTTGCCACATGATAATTAACAGAACTGGCGGCCGTTAGCTCAGGGACGAATGGTGCAAATTCTGTGTGTAAATTCTAGGGTATTTTAGTCATATAACGTTTTTAACCGGTTATCATGAGTTAATATAAGCTCAGTAACGTACATAACTGGTTAGTCAAACATTAGTAACTTAGATGAACAATTTGAAAGTTGAGTAACTTAGACGAACTTTTTTGTAAAGTATAGTTACTTTTTTGTCTATTAACCCCATGTTTTTTTAGATGCACCTAAAATTTGCTGTTATTGTTTCTTCTCACTCTTCTTATTTTCATTTTATTTCTCATTTGATCTTAACTCCCAACTCAATAAATATTGTCATTTTGTGGTCACTAAATGAAGTGTAAATCTTAACAATTGAAATTATAAAAGCATTTTTAATTGGAATATTAACACAGTGAGAAACATAATAGACTCTCAAGAGGGGTCACACTTATTATCACAAATATATTATATGTACCATCAAGTGATCTTCTAACCAGATTGTTATTTAAAATAGCGTATCATCAAATAGTGTTCAAAAATATCAATAGATTATTGTCGGTGTCGGTTCAGTTGATTAAACAAATATAAAACCGTATTTTGTAATGTGTTACTAACAAACATCTAGTTAAATAGTTTGTTAAACATTTCATTAGTGCATCTTTCAAGTTTAGAGTGGAAGGTGCGAGGAAGATGAATAACACATAATTCTTCTGTTACTTAAACGCCACCTTATTCCCTCTTAATAACACATCAACAATTAAAACCTCTTTCTCAAAAAAAAAAAAAAAAAAAAATTCAATAACACTTATTAGGTCCCATAAAATACCCCACAAAAAAATAACCACTCATTTAAAAAAAAAAAAAAAAAAAATCCAATAACACTTATTAGGTCCCATAAAAAAACCCCACAAAAAATAACCACTCATTAAAAAAAAAAAAAAAAAAAAAAAGGCACAAGTGATTGGAATGGCTAAGGGATGAACGGCGGACGAAATAGCACGAGGCACGGTGCAGTACAACGTGTTGTTCGTCCGTTGTTGGGTCTTTGGTGGACGAATAACATGCCCACACCGAGCACTTGTAATTGATGTTATTTCAGGGGGTGTTAAACATGCATGATGCATTCACCTATTTTTCTTGTTTTATACCCAATGCGTACTTTTCCAAGATAAGATTTCAAATACTAATATATGAAAGTGAGGGTGTCGTTTTTTTGGGAAAATCTTTGGTGCGGATATTGTCTCTGGGCCGAAATGAAATGACTAAAATGTTTTTGCTTTCGGTGAGACTTTTTCATTTCACTTTGAATAATTTTAGTCATTTCACTTAGATCATAAATGATATATGCATCAGTTGTTTCTAATAAAATGACACATACACTTTTTAAAAAGCAGAAGCTGCACTCTACAATTTGGTTATAACACGTCAGGACGTTTTTTTTTTTAATTTACTCAAACTAAAATGTTTGGTTTTAATTTATTATTTTTACAAAAAGAAAGATTAGCAAAATACTATTGTTTTTACTATTCAATTTACCCTACTTAATTATTTTTGGGACCTATTGGACAACTTTCATCAAGTTAGGAGGAAAAAAAAAAAAAAAAAAAAAAAAAAAAAAAAACTACGTTGAAATATAATTCTAGTCTAGGTAAATAAAACAAAAAAAAACAGGAGCACCTCTTTTCCACTAAAGTGATATCATGACTTCACTTCAATTATCACTTCTCTCTCTCTCTCTTCTGTCTTGAAAAATGTTCTGCTTTTCAAACTTTACTAAAATGACCCTTTTGTTGGATCTAATATCTGCCTGGGTTGATTCTTGGGTTCAAATCAAGAATCTTGAATATAAACTTCATGAGGTTTGTTTATTTGTTTTTCTTTTTGGTAACCTTAGTTTTCAAGCTTTTGGCTGACTAATATTTGATAGACTACATGGGGTTGGTGTTATTATTTGTGTTCCTTTTAGAAATTTATATTTGACACTGGATTTTGGCTTGTTGATCTGAAAAATGTATCTGGTTTAGCAGTTTATAAGTTTTTAGTAGTGGGTTGTTAAACGTATCTTAGATAATGATTTGTAAGATTGTTAATTTTGAAGGGAAAAAAAAGTTAGTTGACTTTGAGTTTAGACTGTTTTGGGACTAGGGTCTATGTATTTTAATTGATTTATGTAAATTTGAATCTATGGGTACTTGACTTTGATTGTTGTTTGTCCTGTTTTTGTTTTTATGTACTGGATTGTACAATATAAATAACATGTACTCGGTTCCTCCGTATAGTGTTAATGACATACAGCTGTTTGTTATTTGTAGTCCTTCAAAATGAGTAATTTTTAAATATGTAGAAGATATAAAATTCTAGAAATCAAGGAAGTTGCGCCAAGTTGCAGTCCCTCGTGATATATGTAGTTACTAGTTTGTATTATAGGTGATTAGAAATTAAGGGGTGTTTCATGTTTGGATCTGCATTTCGATATCAGATGATCAACTATTTATGTGTTTTATAGATGGTGTTTGGATGTGCTCATGTAGCTTGAAGTTGTAAACTGTAATTTTAACATTTCATAATCAGAAGAAGTAGGTATCCAAACACTAGATATGAGATAATCAATTTTGCAAAACACGCACCGAACACGCCCTTAGTGCACAGTAACTAACTTTTGACACCTAGAAGTAAGCTGTAATGTATTTGTAATTGTACCCCCTTCATAGATTTTATGGTTTCTCAGACTTATACAAGTATAGAAAACAAGCCACAGAGCGATCTTTTTTACTAGTGTAAGGTCTGAACTTAAGTTTCAAATCTTGCCAGGCCATGAGTTGAACTTGAGCCTATCATTCTTTATACAATCCAAATAAGCTCTGACATTGCTTAGACTAGAGGTGGCAGAATAGGTGTGGCGGACATGCCTGGTAACATGTAAAAACGGGCTGTGCTGTGCTGTGCTGATCTGCAGCCACATTAAGATGTACAATTATCTCTTTGCGCTGAATGTCATATCTGTATTATGTGCTGTATGCAAACATGTGGAAAATTCTGTGTGTCAACTTCAAAGTAGTCATTTGACTTTCCGAGTACAAATTAGCCATGTTTTTGTGCTAGTCTGGTTTCAATCTCTTAGCATTTTGTTTTGCATTCATATTCTAATTTGTGTTGTTTGTATGACCAGGCTTAGAATGCAAGATGATACCTGAACAATTTAGGGGTGAAACATCACTTAAAGAACATGAGGCTTCCAATGTGTCGAAACATCTAGTTAGAAGCATTAGCCAAAAGTTGAAAAACGACTACCATGGAAGTGTGATGGATGTTGCTATTGATGATGATGACACGGGAGTCATTTCATTAAGGTGTCTGAGTTTGTATACTAGGGGCGGAGGGTGCAAGGTTGGAGCCGCAACAAGTGACGAGTTCGGTGAAGTTGTGGGTAAAGGTTACAAACCCGTGTGTGGGACCGACGACACGAGTGTGGATTGTTTCTCATATGGAGTGGATAGGTTGTGGAAGAGAAATAATCGGAAAAAGAGTTTTTAAATTGAAGAGTCACATGGAAACAGCACAATGCATGTGTTTCTTCCTGATGATATTCTTGAGTTGTGTTTCATGAGACTTCCATTGACGAGCTTAATGAACACTCGGCTCGTGTGCAAGAAATGGAGATGTTTGACTACGCCACCTCGTTTTATGCAGATGAGATGAGAAGGGTATTACCCGAGTCCATGGTTGTTCCTAGCTTTTCGGTACTGTTACAAATGGTCTTGGCTCTCGTGAGATATATGCTTTTGACGTTTCTTTCAACAAATGGCATAAAGTTGAGGCAGAAATTCTTAAGAATCGGTTTTGCCACTGTCCATGATAACATTTTCACTGTTGGAGGTTGCTTGAGCTCCGGAAGAATTGACCGAAAGACACACAGAGGTTGCATCAATGAAACACGCGATCGTTTGACCATCAAAAGTCAACTCCGGACACGGACACGGACACGGACACGGACGCGGATTGGTGGAGTATCGGATGTTTATGGGGATCCTCACAGGATTTCGGTTAGACGTACATCAAGAAACGAAAAAACCAAGCACACGAGTAATGTGAAAGACTGAGGACAGTTCTTTATAATAGCGGTAGGGGGGATTGGTTCATGGGATGAGGCTTTAAATTCATGTGAGATTTTTGATTCTTCGTCAAATAAATGGACGGAAATTCAACGGCTACCAGTCGATTTTGGGGTTGTTTGCTCGGGAGTCGTTTGTGACGGGGTCTTTTACGTGTATTGCGAGTCTGATAAGCTCGCAGCGTATGACATTGGACATGGTCTCTGGACTCGGGTCCAAACGACTCCACACCCACCAAGGGTCCACGAGTACACCTAACTTGGAATGAAGTTTCGGTGCATCCTGATGTCAACGGTTGTATCTGGTGTCGGTTCGGTTTCATGGTGTCAGTTCGGAAGTTGTGGGAGCTTGATCTTGTTTACCTAACTTGGAATGAAGTTTCGGTGCATCCTGATGCACCTATGGACTGGAATTCGCTATTTGTAGCTGATAAGAACCTGATTTTTGGGATAGAAATGTTTAAGATATTCGGACAGGTGATGGAGTTTTTGATAATGTGTGATGTCTCGAACCCGAAGATGAAGTGGGTTCACGGCTTCACGCGTCGAAGAACCAGGTGGCTCGTGAAATGGACGTGTCTTCGTGCATGATGAAATCAATGGCTGGTTGTGCATTTGTAAGTTAATTGTAAGTTTTTGTTTAAACTGAAATATTATAATTAAGTTTCAAAGTTTTTTTTATGGAAATTTTGTTAATTCGATTGGATTCATGAAGCAAACGATGGGAGTTTCATAAGCAACTTTCGGGTTTTTTATGTTTAAAACTATTCCGATTGGTGGCCCGAGAAACATGTTTTTGTACTGGTTCAGAATCAGTTCATTCTGCAACAAAGTATAGAAAACTACATAGATATCTGCTGCAAATGTGACAATTTTTACTCATTTAAGCATCAATAAGTACACTTAGGTTATGTTTTGCACGTAACAGCAAAAGCACGTGGGGAAACCTGTTACTAGGCCTGACCAGGATCCAAATCCGAAACCAGACTTGAACCATAACCCTACGTTTAGACGTGTGACCAGGGTCGAATTCTGACTCCGTGCAGACATGATGTTGATTGTCTTTATATTATGATTTTATGAGTTTGACCCACCCGTTATTGATAAAATATCACACAAGTTGGCCTGTTTCCACATAAATGTGCTAAAATATCCCCTTCTACTCAAAATTGTTAAATGGCTTGTGAAATAGCATTGCATTGTCACTTTCTACTGGACTGGCAGCTTAGCGTACATTATATCTATTTTTTGTGATTGTTCTTCTTCTTCTTCTTTTTTTTTTTTTTTTTTTTTTTTTTTTTTTTTTTAATTTTATTTTAAGAATAAGGCAGCTGGGAGCTGAAGCACATTAATTGTAACTTGATTTTTCTGTTGACTTTTAGGAGAGGAAGATGGAGTTGAATCAGGCACTTGTGAAAATGGATCATGGTGGCAGCGCTGATGGTATCCTTCAAAAGTAAGTTCATATGATCCCGAGTAACAGATTTTAGTAAGTTTTAAGGATGCCTTGACTGACCCGCCATTTTTGTTTCGGCTGATCGTATCCAATCTGATCTCCAGGAACTACTTAAGGCTTTAACTGAATGTTGCAAAAAACATGGAGTTGATGTCAAGTCAACTGCAGTTATTGAGCTTCCAAAGGGTATCATCTTTTATCTCATGAGTCATGAGCAATAACGTTACTGTATCTGTATAATAGAATGATTGATATTGCGTTATGGTTCACCTATTTTGATTGTCAAGGTTTGGCAACCTGGAGTTCCAGAGATATCTGCAGTGTGGGACGAGGATTGGGATAAATTCGAAGACGAAGGTTTCTCATTTGATGCTACGGTGCCTGCAAATACCAAATCAACATCTCAGGCAGAAAACTCGACTCCGATGGATGACGTTTCTGAGGATTCATATTCAAATACTGACCGGAAGTCAGAGAAGCCTTTCGAGACTGAATCAGCATACATACATAGCGAAGATGTGTCGGCTAAAAGCCCGGCTGGTAGTCCCACGGCGCAAAAAATATTTGAAAGTCCAACCAAGGAGGATTCATTTAAACGTTACGGAAAGAGCTTTGATGCTGACACAGAAAGGTACCGATTGGATTCAGTTTATGGTCTGATCTTTCTTTGTCTAAATGCAACAAAACGTGTACCTTGTTTGGTGGAAAGATCTAAACGTGCACTAGTCTATTGATGGGGTACTTTTGACAACAATGATGATGTAGATTCGGTGTGGGGATTCAATAGTGACACAGCTAAGGTGAGTTCATATCTTTTTTTCAATTATATCATTGCATGAAAATTAATACAGTACATTTCACTGCAAGTCCAAGGAAAAGTGATCCCCACAAGGCAATAACAGTTTCAATAGTGACACAGCTAAGGTGAGTTCATATCTTTTTTTCAATTATATCATTGATGATTCGATTCCTGGCTCACCAGCTTCTCGAGCTGGCACCTCACCACGATACAGTGGGGGAAGAGCAGAGAATTCTTTCTATGATAATTTCTCGAGATATGACTCTTTCAGTGCCACTGACCGAGGTTCTCCCAAACAAGAAACCTTCTCGAGATTTGATTCCATGAGCAGCTCCACACCGGATAATAACTTCTCAAGATTCGAGTGAATGAGCAGCACGGCACAAGACCGTAGTTTCACAAGGTTTGATTCAATGAGTAGCAATGCAGGTTTTGACTTTTGACCATGGTCATACATATTCATTTGATGACTTCCCTTTGGGTCAAGTACTCAAGCGGACCGTTTAAGGTGTTGTCAGAAAGTCAAATGTGGAAAAATGAAACTGATAAATGGGCATTTTAGTTTGGAGTTTGGTGGTGTTATTTTTGTCTT
>JARVZY010009319.1:0-26821 GCA_030686995.1 Artemisia argyi
TTAACCTGATTTTTCTGTTGCACAGCATTTTAATTTATTATTTTTTTTACATAATCACATGTGGTTAATTTGAGTTTTATAATCTTGCTACACTTTAATGTTTAAAAGTTTATGATAACGGTAAAATCTGAAAATTAACTTAATTAATTTGTATAGAAACATTCCCTCAAGTGAAACTCATAAAATCACTTTTATGCCATAATTGAAAAGCTAGTCATATTTGAAAAGGCTTGTTGTTCATTTAAACCCGCTATGCACTATAAATAAGGGATATTATCATGCATATTTCCTCTAAAATATTAAGCTTCAATATACAAATGACGAGCTACGTTGATACATAAATATTGTTAACGATGGCAGAAGTTCTAAAGGGAAGGTGTGCAAGCTAAGTGTCGATCGTCACTAGAATTAAGGCATTGTATCAATAAAATTCACGCTACTTGGTTGTTCATGATCTTATAGTTACAACCGTACCATATCATTCAATTCAGTTCATCCTTTAACAAATCCATTATGGATTACATACGTACCACACACCCTAGTTCATACGTAGCTCGATTTATATTCGCACTCATTGTCTTCTTTGCTTCTTCTTCGACCTCCGAAGAAGGTACTTTATTTAATTATCATATTCACTAAACTCTTACAATTTTTCATGCAAGCTAATCACTCTTTTCATTTACAGCTCCATATGCCACATTTGCCAAAGATGCAACCAAAGCACCCGAAGTGACATCCTATGATTACATCATAGTTGGGGGTGGAACTTCTGGCTGTGCATTGGCAGCCACACTTTCACAAGGCGCAAAAGTATTAGTACTCGAAAGAGGTGACTTGCCATATGGTATCCCCTCCATCAACACCATAAATGGTTTTATTGACACACTCGCGAACCTTGGCCCCACCTCTCCTTCTCAAACCTTCGTGTCCACAGATGGAGTGGTCAACCAAAGGGCCCGCGTTCTGGGTGGTGGTTCTGCAATTAACGCGGGTTTTTTTCACTAAGGCGGAACCTGATTTTATTAACAAAGCAAGGTTGGACCCAATACTTGTGAGGGAATCTTATGAGTGGGTTGAAAAGAAAGTGGAATTTGAGCCGAAACTGTTGGCATGGCAGGAAGCGGTCAGAGACGGCTTATTAGAAGCCGGCGTGTTGCCAAATAATGGTTTTACATTAGAGCATTTATATGGGACTAAAATTGGAGGCAGTATTTTTGATCAGACCGGGAGAAGACACACGGCTGCTGATTTGCTAGAGTATGCTGACCCAAGCAATATTACGGTTTACTTGAACGCAACTGTGCACCGAATATTATTCAAAGCCGATGGTAAATACGTTTATTTCTAAATTCGTCAGTATAAAAAGTAGTAATTGTGTTGTAGTAACCAGAATGTTACGTCTTCCTAATCTCTCTCTATATATACGACACTTAGACACAACATCACATATTTTGTACGCCAAATGGTCATTAAAGGTATTGTATCTAGTTACTTTTTTTTTTTTTATTGAATTATGTTTTAAACCATGTACTACGTAATATGTTTACTTTACAGAACCAAAAGCTTTAGGAGTGTTGTACATGGATAAGAAAGGGAAAGAGCACACGGCAGTTTTAAACGAAGGGTCATTGCTGAACGAAGTTATATTAACGGCCGGCACACTTGGTAGCCCACAGTTGTTGATGTTGAGCGGTATCGGGCCTTCTGAACAACTAACCGCCCATGATATCAAAGTTGTTTTGCACCAGCCCATGGTTGGACAAGGCCTGTCTGATAACCCAATGAATATAGTAATTGTACCTACAACCCAACCCGTAGAGATTTCACTTGTAGATGTTGTGGGGATTACCCGGTTTGGAAGTTATATTGAACCCCTTAGTGCCCATATTAACTTGCCATTGCTCCGTAAATATGGTTCTCAATTTGCCCACTTTGTTAACAAGGTTTGTGGCAATACTTTCTAACCACATTATTTGCATGATTACAAATTATTTTCATTTTTTGCAGTTGAAGTGAATTACAGTTGCTTATGCTACGGCATAATTTAACAAGTTACTTTATTCCAGACTCCAAATATTGACGAGATAATATCTTTCATTGAGTGTTGCTGGAATTTGGATCTATCAAGACTTAGTGTCGGAGTGATTGTTGAAAAGGTGACGGGTCCGCTCTCTACAGGTGTTCTTGAGCTTGAGACTGTAAATCCAGAAGATAATCCCAAAGTCACGTTTAACTACTTTAAAGACCCTCGAGACCTACAAACATGTGTTCAGGGCATGGAAACCATTATAACCGTGTTAGAATCAACAACACTATCAAAATTCCGTGATCCTTTTTTGTCAGTTAATGAGTTGTTAGCTTTGGTGGTCGCTCTACCTCTCAATTTGAGACCTAGACATATCAATGCACCATTTGACCTAGAGCAATATTGCAAAGATACCGTGGTGACTATATGGCATTACCATGGAGGGTGTCAAGTTGGTAGAGTTGTTGATCATAACTATAAAGTTGTTGGTGTTGGTTCATTGCGTGTCATCGATAGTTCAACGTTACTCAGTTCACCAGGAACAAATCCTCAAGCAACTATCATGATGCTCGGAAGGTAAATGACTAATACGCACCATTGGCTTGGAAGAGTATTTCGAAGATTCTAACAAGTAACAAAAAGAAGTTAGAAATATTAACTTAAACATTTATTCTAACAAGTTATAATCATTTTGTCAATTTCAGGTACATGGGTGTAAAAATGCTGGAAGAAAGGATGGCATTTTGAAAGATATAGGAAACGTTCTCAGGAAAATATATGTTTTCTTATAAACTTGTGTTATCTTAATGTTAACAGGAAAATGTTTTCCACACAAACAGATATACAGATATAAAACAAATAAATTAACTCGATCAACTTTAATCGTCGATGTACTCGTTATATATACTTCTTGTGGATCGGAGATACTTAATTGTTTGAGTTTTTTTCTTAATTGTTTATGTTTTTCTACAACACTTACTTAATGGCGCATAACTCAACACTTACTTAAGGTAGAGTATCTTTGTCACCTTAATAAGCACAAGGTCAAAGGTTTAAATCCTAGTCATATGGAACGCGGTTCGCTTCTGTACGAGATCATGTAACAGGATCGTGGTTCGCCAGGCCTTTTAAAATTTTGTATGAGATTGGGTAGGCTCATTTTGGATCGCTTTGGTTCGATCTACCATATAATTTAATACGATGTATCCAATTTGGTACGGTGTACGTACCATAGTAATAATGATACTAAATTTTACACTTATATACATATTAAGCAAAAACATCCATGATATATAGATATACTAAAAAAAAATGCAATCATCTATTTAATTTTTTGAACAAAATTGATATACTTTCATGGCTTTCAAACTTTCAATCAAAAATAAAGTCAGTGAACATTAATCGTTGATTTTGTATTAAAATCGCTGTACCAAATTTTCTAAATTGAATCAAGTATACATCCACTGATATTGATATGATTATGCTATGTTATACTTATATCTATATATACCAATCAAAGTATATTCGCAAGACCATCAAAACCAGATATTAATTTGTTTATGTTAAAGCCAACCAACCTTGTGAGAATTCTATAATGTTATATAGGGCAAATGATATTAAAAGGTAATATACTTGCCACAAATTCATCGAATGGGTAGTGAACTATTTTCTTTCATTTTGAGGGTAATTTTATTTCAAATTCATCATCTTTAGGGTATTTTGCAAATTTTTTGGACAATTTTGCCCTTCGGGAAATTTTTTTTGTATTAGCTATGAGGGGCAAAATTGTCCAAAATTTTTACAAAATACCCTAAAGATGATGATTTTGAAAGAAAATTACCCTCAAAATAAAAAAAAAAAAAAATAGTTCACTACCCATTCGATGAAATTGTGGCAAGTATATTACCTTTTTTTATTATTTGCCCTGTTATATACACTTTGGCAATCTATCAATAAGATACTCGATAGCTTTCTAGTTTATCATAACAGTCAAGTGTAAAGCATCAGTAAGATTTCATAAAATATCTACAAATTGCTGTCAATGGTTATGCTTTTCTCTTGTTGGTTCATATATAACTTGGTAGTTTTATATAAACCTCAAAAATGAGGGATTGTGTTTCTTCAAAATCTTGTGTTTCAATGTTAATTGCCGTTATTATAAAGGTATCAAGATGATGTTATAGTGTGGGATTTCAAATCACTGTGAGATATTATATGTGTTAATTCTTGTAATATAATCACAAATCAACCTAAACTGTTCGAGGGCTAAGTTTGATAGTGAAGAGCCGTATGCTTATCTCATCTTGTAATGATTTGACAGTATCAGCCAAACATATTCAATAATCTTGCCATTGCCATTCATTGACCTGAATTACTACTATAGTAATTACTATCAACAAAAACGTAGTCACATATCGTACTCAAAAGGTAGCTTAATCGAATAATATCAGTATTATCTAATCTTCATGAAACATCAAAAATATAATAATAAAAAATCTAATGGTTTAGAATATGTACAAAAGTTTAGTTGTTGATTCTAGAATTAACCACTTCAAATATTGCTGTCCGGTATTTTTCAAATTTTAATGTTATCGGATACACATCGTTGATATCATCATTTAACTAAAAGTGAGAACATGCACTTAGATGTATCATGTATTCTTGCTCATGAGGTCCACAAGGATACTCCCTATAGTTTAGGCTTGGCGTTAAGTTTTATCGGTTTAGTTTGATAAATGATAATAGTACTGTTGAGAATTAGAAAAATGGCGAGGAACTTATGCACCGAACAAAGCAATCAAAAAGCCTTTTATCAACAAAACTAATCTCGAAATTTTTAATTGGTTAGTATATATAGTATTCAAAAAACTTCATTGAACATGTCAAGCCAACTCTTATGAAACTGTCAAAGACAGGTGTTCTAGTCGCATCGGTTTCTTCTCCATTTTGTAAAGTAGCCCTGAAAATCAATTGAGCATGTACTAGTTGAATGTCACGTTGTCCATTCATTTGAGCCAACCATTTCAGTTCCGCGTAATCTACAAGATGTGATTTCAGATTTGACTTTATGCTTGATTTGTCAGGGATTGGCAAGGCTGTCCAAAGTGAGATATTCTCATCTTTAGTTAAGTTGAAAATAGCGAGCTAGATAAATTCATGCCAACGGTAAGAAGAAACGAGTTATTTGGCATTAGGATATCTTCGCACAAGCTCAAAGTATATCTCTATCATGGTAGGTTATCTAATCTAATCGATGTTTATTGAAAATTCTTGTCTGGTCAAGTTGGATTTTAGATCCAAGGACTAATTTAGTTAGTGAGACGGTGAGGGCCTTTTGTTTTGGTTCAAATTAAGTTGTCTTTATGGTTATCTTCCATGGAGGCTATTCATGTTGATGTACTTCATTCTTAATTACTCTATTTTGGGGAAGAATCTTCCATAATACGGTGTAAAATACTTGCTTAATTTGCAAATTAAAGAAAGATTTCTTAACAAGTAGAAGGAGAAAACTTATACGACTCTTACGAGTAGTACTTTACTTGCTAGTAGAAATATTAATCGATTCTTACAAATTTAAGGATAGCTTTTGTTTATTAATATAAAAACAAATATAGTTACGTAAGGCAAGTAGGAGAAAACTTTAAGGTTGTAGTGTTGTACTTTACTTTACTTGTGAGTACAGATATTAATTGACCACCGAAATGGATAAAGTACAAGTTTTTAAAATTCGGGATTGTTGAACAATGGTTTGACTTTACTAAAGTTCGATTTAAGTAAACAACATACCCAATCCTGCCGGGGCGGGTATGGTGAGGTAGAATGAATACATATCCTACACCTACTTCAAGATAAACCCGAGAGTAAGGAGATTAGTTTCAGAAAAACCTCCGGAAAGTGTGTGCAGTTAGAGTGCTAAAAAAACAAGAAAGAAAGTGAGCGGTGAAAGAGCGCAATAACTAGAAAAGCATGAAAAAAAAGGAGCCAAAATAAGCAAACGCTGCAAAAAACCGAGAACAAAGAAAGGAAAAAACAAGTAACCAAGCATACAGAGCATATAGGCTGAAAACCAACACATAAACATAAGAAAGCAAATGCTGCAATAAACTAGAAAAAAAAAAAAAAAAAAAAAAAAAGTGCAAAAGAGGCTGGGGACGATAACAAAGCAGACAAGATCAATTGCATAAAGCCATAAATGCAAAAAAGCAAGAAAGGCGCAAGCAAAGGAAAGGGGCAAAATGCAAACAAGAACAAAGCATGGCAACGCAAATGGCTATAGCTAGCAAAAAAGAACAAAAGAAGCCAAAAAAACGCCTATAACCTAAAGGGAACTAGCTGGGGCACAAAGGCCAAAAGGAGAGATGCATGTCTTAAAGAACAATGCATGATGACATGCACGCCTTTTTCTTTATATCTTTTTATGATAACACCTATGGGTGGCAAATTAAATTGGTTGTACGAGTTGAGTAATGAATAACATACACTTTTTGTTTGTTCTTATATTTAACCAATCGTAAATAACATACAGTAGATAACGTTATCAATTTTATACAGTAGTATGGTTTTTGTTAAGAAACCGATCCAGCATGCTTTAGTAATCCATAAGTATGATACATTAGACAGGTTTCGAGACATTTAACTTGTTCAGCCAAAGTGTTATAGCAGAATTAGTTTCACAATTTATCTATTGTCTTCCAAAAGAAAGACTAATCTGTTCAGATTGTTACATATACATTTATGGATATGATTATGCTTTGGCCTGTTTTAAATAACAATAGAGTATCTTAGCTAGACCATAAAAAGCGGATATTGATGGTATATGTCAAACCCAACCAAAGTTGTGAGAATTCTAAAACGTTCAAAATAAAACATTAAATACTCCTACCGTAGGACCGATAATATTAGTGATTCATGTGGTTCGGGAGGTCGGGGAAGCTCAAAGTAAAGAGTAAACATGGTATTATTAGAAAAGAAGAAAGGGAAGATGTGTGTGTATTTTAGAGAGGAGGAAGAAAACACACACACACCTATGAATACAAGAGAGACATCCACCCTCCTACTTGGGACTAGGAGAGGTATTTATACAAAGAATACAAGGTAATCTATACACTAAAGGCAAGACTAGTCCTTGTAGTTAAATACTAATGCAATTCCCGATTATAACAAAACTTTAAGGCTAACAATCTCTCCCCAAAGTGATGTTATATGGGAATTGCTTACAATGTTCCCTACAAGTAAACTTAAATACAAAACATAGGTGCAACAGCTCCGAGAGTGATCTTCAAACTTCATTGCTTCATTCAGCTTCCTGAATCTTCTCAGCTGCCATCTCTTTACTTGCAGAAGAACAATGTGAGCAAATCTAATTAGGGATTAAGTATGACTAATCACTCTCCCCTAATTAGTGCTCTCCCCCAAACTAACAACCTTTCAGATGAATGCCCTAAATTTGAAGAAGTCTTTTGATAATTAAATGTAAACCGTCTTCAGTCTTCTAATACGCAGCGGAAAATGTAGAACAGACTGTAGACTCGACCTTCTTCAAGATTGTCGATTCGGAGGAACAAAATATCAACATCTTCATCTCACAAAATGCATTCTAGTTATCTTGCATATACCAAATCAGCCCGTAACGTACACATGAAATGATAACACCAAAGTAACAAGTTGAAACACTGATCATCTTGAATTTGTTTCCCGAAATTGGTGAAGGTGGATAAGGTAGAAGTACGTAGAAAAAATTGAGAGGATAAGGATATAGAATCAACCAATCTCTGTCACAAATCATTTCATAAATCATTAAAACCGATCACGTGAACTTGTTGTGCGTCCTCGATGTACACATTTCTCTCCCCTGATGGTTACGATTTATCGGAATCAGCATAATAATGTGTACGTGAAGCATTAACTGGAAGCACTCTATCATAAGTCATATAAGCTCATGAGAAGATGTCGATAAACCCAATCAACTAACAATACCATTTGAAATTGTCTAACTCTTTGCCAACCCCCTGTATCAAAAACAACGGCTCTCTGTAGTAACCACATGTGAAGATAACCCAATATGACGAACTTGAGAAAGAAGTAAAATCCCTTAGACATGTGACTTAAGCTTGTACTATCCTGTGACTAAGAACGGTGTACCATATACCCTCAACAAAAGTGTAATAAGCACAATCCTTCTTGACATATCCTCAACTACGTGAGACACTGAGCACTACAACGTAACTCCTTAAAGTGATAGCTACTTTGTGAGTATAGAGAGAAAGAATCACAAAAGTAACTAGATATCCAAGTCTTTGTCACTATTAATATATGCCCAAACAAGTCATCTTCGCGGAAGGGAAGAAAGAAACGAAGACGAAATAAGTACACGCGCCCGTCAAACCTTACTTCAAACCCAAATAAATAATAAAGAATCATCTCCGTAGTCACATTTGATAATCATCGAAAACTATAGCCGTGCAATATGTATCCCCGTGAAAATTTGCAATCCAAAATACCATTCTTAATACTAACAATTTATTAAACATTTGCATTCAACAAATTAGGAAGACATTTGTTGCACGTCCACAGTAGGCACAAAAAAATTGTTAGTATTACCATCTTTTTTTTCCAATAAAAATAATCAATCATCAGCCCAACATCAATAGTCAGTCCATAGCAGCCCAGTAAGTGATAAACCCAATCCAGAAACCAAATGAAATACTAGGCCTACTACCAAAGTAATACTAATCTGATAAGAGAACCCAACACAAACGTATGATAAGGTGCCATTATTGAGTAACCCTAAAACATACTTAATACCTCCACTCACTTCTCTCTCTAGAAAAAATTCTCTAACCTCTCACTACTTTCCATTCCAGCAAAGCTTCGCATACCAAAAATTTCCGGTTGTCGGTCTTGACCGGCCGTCCGGATCTCCTTTTATTACTTTTTCTTTTTTCAATAATAATCCTTACCTATAGATCTGTCGCTGCCCACTGCCGCCGCTCACTCGCCGTTTGCTGATGCTGCCTCTCCGGTCCGTCATCGAAGGCTGTTGCGTGCTGCTGCGTAGGGTTTGACTTTAGATCTATTAGGTTTTGTTTGGCTACTTTAAGGATGCCTAGTTTATCTTCTATGTATGTATTATGTACTTAGTGTACTTTTGTCAAGCTACACTTTATATGGTTGTATCAGTCAAAGCTCACTCGGGTGATTCCCCCCACCTTTGAATGGTGTTGCTGTAGGCTGTCTCAACTATTTGGTGTATGTCTTGTTTGGCTTAACTTGTTATGTTTCGATGTAACTTGTTATGTTGTATCTTCCTCCATTTGTGAGGTTTGAAATGAAATGAAACATTTGTTCAAAAAAAAAAAAAAAAAAAAAAAACATACTAATTATTTCATCCGCCCCCTCCTCTCAACGAACCCATCTTCTCCACACAGATATAGCTCATCCAAATCTTAGCACATGAATCGAATCTCACAACCTCACATTCTTTTCTTCTTATGAAACCAAATCACAACCATAGATTAATTCCTTATATCGTTTGATATAAATGAGAACACAGTCGAACAAACCCTTTCTTTGTTTATTTCTGCTCAGACCAGACCACACAAAGGCATAGAAAACTTTACATATGGTACTTGGCTTCTAGATCCGTTAAAGGGTCTCGGGTGAGATTAAGCTTATGATTGCGTTTTTGTTTTCCATTTCAACGAACCAAAGGGAATGAAGTAACATACTTGTTATTGTTTAATTCCTTTTATTCGGATAATATAATGAAGTGTAAGCTTCGAAATGGATCTGTGATGTTTGAGTCTTGTTTAGATGTAGGCGAGAGTTGGAGGTTGTTTAGTTTGGATCGGTTGTTCATTACTTTGCATTTCGTTTATTGTTTTGAGCTTGGACTGATGACGTGGTAAACTGAAGTCGATGAGTCATGGTATTATCTTGTGGTCAGGTCTCTGCTTTATCTAACTTCTGTATATTCGAAACTTTGTAATCTTGTATTTGCGAAACTTTGTAATCTTGTATTTTTGAAACTTTGCATCTTTTATCGAGAATACTTATTTATCGAGAAAGCAACTTTTTGAAAACGTAAAAAATTTCAAAAATGAGTATTCTCGAAAAATAGTACATTTCGAAAACATAATCTCGAAAACTAGTACATTTCGAAAATGTATTCTCGAAAAATAGTACATATCGAAAATTTCTTATACAAGAAATTCCGACCAGATTCCGGCGTTATTCCGACCAATCTTTTTGCAGATTCTGATGAGCTTTCTGACGAGATTCAACCACTTTTCACGGATGGTACAAAAACAAGTCACAAAGGTAGATATGATACAAAACTGTTAACGAGGCTAAAAAACCACATGATATCAGTTTGTACGCAATAACAAATGAAAATATAGGACTTTTTGTTTTGACCATTTTTTGATACACCAAGTATTGAAGGAAACTGTTATCAACAAAGATAAGGAAAAAAAAAATTTCCGGTTCCAAAAAATAAGGGTAAAACAGCTTCAATACATGATACGAAACCACACAAATCAAGAAAACAAACACTGTGGCTCTGATACCACTTGTTAGGACCCTTGATCTTATATCATACACAAGTTATATAGAGATAATAGAAGAGATAAGTAGAGAGAGAGAGATGGAGAATAGAGATGGATACTTCTAGTGAGAGAAAGGAAAGATGTATTATTTTAGAGAGAGAAATACATAGAGTTACACATAGAAGCACCACCTCCAAATGGGAGCATTTGGAGGTTTATATAGCTAAGATAAAGAGATGGGCCGGGCTTGGGCTTTTGTAATGAGCTAGACCTAAACTTATACAATATTAAATTAAACCAAGCCCGTTTATCTTTAACTAAACTACAAGACTATTACAACATTATTACAAGACTCGTTGATACAATAATGATCGTCACTTTTAATGCTAACACCTACTGTAACAGTCTATCAAATACGATGACTTAAATCCATCTCGGTTAATTCTAGAGGGCATCGACAGAAATCGAAAGAATTTTGCATTGTAATGGGGAGATTAGAAACGAAAATGTACCAAATCAAATAATTACGAGTTGTGAGTTCGCTAGAATGTTTTATGCAAAAACTAAACAACATTTTTTTTTTTTTTTTTTTTTTTGTATATTCACAACAAAACAAGTATGTTTTTACACGTTTTACTGATGATATATCCACATTTAAAGGTGTATACTATTGTAAAGTCCACATTTGGATTTTTTGTGGAGATATTGTGTGTCACAATAGTTGTCACTTTTAATTTATGCATTTTCGCAAACTAGCTAGATACCCGCGCACAGCGACGACGATAAATATAGTTATTATAAAAATAGTAAATGAATTGCTAGCCTAACTCTCTTCGAAATTCCCTGCCCGCTTAGTGAATTTGTTTCTCAACACTTTGAATGTATATGTGTTAGTTGTATGTGTTTGCTTGGTTTCATGTAGCTTTCCCGTGACATCATTATTTCCGTATATAGAAAGACCATCGCAATCTCTTACTCGTCAACACTCCATCCAAAAGTATATGATTTTGACTAATCAAGATTGTATTGATTGAAATAAATGTTAAAATTGTAAAAATTTGAATAAAAAACCCACTAAAATTCTAATAACTAAAAAGTTATAAAAATATATCAAAAAGGATGTTGAATTAAAAAGCATAAAATTTAAGAAAATATGGTGAATTATATCATAAAAAAATAAATAGATAAAAAGATATTTCAATTTGAAAATAAAATTGAATTTTTATTTGAAAAATGACACATGTCACCTCATAATTGAAGCTTTATATTTTAATTTTTGCTTAGCAGTTAAGCTTGAAGTTAGCGTTGAGAGAGGAAGTGATTTTTATAGCAACTTATGCAGTGAATTTTAGATGTTGAGAGAGGAAGTGATTTTGAAGTGTAAAAGTGATTTTGTTAAAAGATGAGAGAGGTATATGACTGTGAGGTTTGATGCATGTAAAATTGTTTTTATGCATGTAGAAGTGATTTTATATTTTTTTTACTGTGGATACAAATAAAAAATTTTACACGTTTATTCAAGTGTGGAGATATAAATGTGTACATTGAGCTTTTTTATTTTTTATTATTTATTTATTTGTTTATTTTTTAGTTGATTGCAGGTCAAAGCCTTTGCACTATATATTTTGTGTGATTGTTACATGTCAACATGAGTCCTGCTTTTTGGGCAAAAAGTCTCATCTTTACATTACCTGCCAGATAATGAACTTGTAGTGATTGGTTTTTTAGTGGATGTGAAAAATCTATGAAATTTTAAAAGATACGGAGTAATAACTTTCTTAGATTTGTCTTATATTAATTATACTATCTATATAAAACCCAGGCGCTTGAAGACAAAAAACTCTTGCTACAGTACTTCATTACGGTAACGGAACGTGCATTTTTGTGGCTGTTGTTGGGTTGTAGTACAAAAGGGTACATGTGCATTGTAGATAGTGGAGCATGTGTGCAACTGCTATTGGCTAAAAGGGAGGCTCCCCGTCCCGTTTTGTACCTGCATCCCCGTAAGACAACTGTAGCAATTACTGTTACACTCCGTAATACGGGTGTAATCACCCCGTTATCTTGCTTCCCTGTATGTGCCTGGTATTATTACTACCTAAAACTACCCACATATACTTCCTCCCAGTTCCAGACCCTTCTTCACACTTCTTCTTCTCCATTTTCATCGACATAAAAAACACACAAACACACACCATTCCAAATTAGGGTTTCATTAATGATTTAATTTAGATACTTCTTTTACTTTTATTTTTCTTTGAAAATCGGGTTTCATTAATTTGGGGGTTTTTGTTGATTTGATTTGCAGGTTACTTTGCTAATGATGTTTGCACCGAGGTCTTTTGAGGTATTTGTTTCCCTACACTGAGGCTACAAGTAGGTGTTTTTTTAAGGTACAATTGAAAAAATATATATATTAGTTATTGTTTTTAAGAAAAAATATTACAGGTGCATTTGGGATTGCTTTTTTCAAGCTGCTTATATGAGTATTTGAAAAAATGTATATGCTACTTTAGGCAATTACCGATTGGGGAAGTAACTTGGTGAAGATGGTCATCATTTGTCTAAATTACCATGTTATTTTAATCCACAAATCTGACCCTAATGATCTATTCAAACCTGTTTTGTAAGTGTCGTTGCCAAAACATGTATCTTGGCTTGGTAACCCTGTAGTTGCAGCCATGGGAGGTTTTCGATACCGCTTCGACACTTACTAATATTGGGTTTGGAAGAGGGTCAGTAGACCCAACGGCATATGCTCTGCCATTTTTTTTGGCTGCATAAATTGCTATGTTGCAGTTAATTAGAAAGAACGAAGAAGTAAGGAAATGAGACGACTCTTTCTTGAACACAAAATGGGCCATTCTATGTGCGTAATGAAGTTCTGTACATTTTTTTTGCCCAACCCATGACTGGGTTTTAGAAGATATATATGATATAATAGGCTGTGATGAATTTGTGGATTCGATTAAATCAACGAATCCCCGTGTCTTGGCAGGGTAAACTATTACGTTTGCAGCCATGGCGGGTGTATTCACTTTTTTCGATTACTAATGAATGTGAGTCAGATGATATTGGTCATTTGAGGTCTGAACCATAACTTGGCACGACAATAACCGGATGGTGTGATAGCATATGTGCTATTACGCAACCGCGTTTCTTTTGCACCCATGGCTAAATTCTAACCTTTTTTACCATTTTCCATCCACAAATCTGAGCCTCATCATCTATTCAAACCTGTTTTCTAAGACAAGTGTCATTTGCGGTTTCAAAACTTAATGCTGAAAGTTGATCCTCAATAAATTGGTTTCTGTCACTGTTTCTAAGGGTAAAGCTTCAATATTCTCTTTAATTGTGCAGCTTCAAATCGGTAAGTCTTTTTATGTTGCTATTATTTGCTTCTTAATTTTCCATTGAGTATATTTGTAGTACATACTGTTGGTTTAAGATAAGTATTTGCAGTACACATCTGGCATAGTCAAAGTATTTTCAATACACACTATTATAAGTTGAAGCTGATAAGCACATAAGCGGAATAAAGTGAGCTTATGAGCTTTTCAGAACGGGTTGAATCACTATTTGGAACCCCATTTTGAGTCCTTGGAACCTTTGTGAATGGCATGCAGGTGTGAGTTTGAGGTTTATATATTGCTCAAAATAAGAATGACTCAGGAGGCATTCAGTAGTACAAATAACAGAGTTAGGAAATTGCAGAATGAATAGACAAAATATCATACAACAGTTGCTTTGTCAAGAGTTGCTGATGAACACATAAGAGTGTTTTAGAATCATGTGAAGCAAAGTCTTACGAGTTAAGGGTCAAGCTCATAAGCTCATTTTTAGTTTAAAAGCTTTTTAGGAACACCTTTTTGGTTTATAGCGTACATATCATGCATATTTATGTAACAAAATGTGAGATGTTTTTTATACGAGCTTAGATCAGTTTTTGTTTTATTTGTTGTGCTTAAGTTTAAACTTTTAAATAGAAAGTCATTATGCAGATCATGTTTTCGAACTTATAAAGTACTATAATGACACGTTTCACTCGCTTGACTTTGAAACTAAACTATATGAAGTATAGATCTCTGACTTACGAACTCAATTAATATATATACAAAGTGATTCAAACTTCATTGGATAGGCTATAGTACAATGGTCGTGACGAGCAATTGTAACATTGACAGTCGATGTGAATCCCAAACACCCCTGCAAATACTTTTAAATTGCATATTTGTACGCTAAAACGTAGCATCGGATGATAAAGTGGCCTTGCTAGAATGGAAAGGGTGCTTCAATTTGAAAGGAAGGTCTCATGTTCGATTACTTTTATGCTCATTTAGTGGAACATGTTTGTTTTTTTAATTCGGTAAGTTCATTTCTAATCTCATGATCTCATATATACATTATAGGATGCGTTTAATTACTTTTAGTATAGTTTTTATCTTATCATAAACATGGTTGCTGTTGTTACAGACTATTTTTTGTAAGTCTATATTGTCAATTTGATATATACATTTAGGGTGTGTATTATTACTTTAAATCCAATCAAGATTCTTGAACGATGTTTCTTATTATGAAGTGAACAAAATGGTGAGAGTTTTTTTTCTTGATACCCATGTAACTAGGAAGTTTACTTGCATGAATCTTTTGTTTATGCGCATTGGCCTACATCGAGTGTTTATGTGCATTGGCCTACATCGAGTGTTTCTGTGCATTGCATGAATCTTTTGTTTTTTTTGACAGGTTAATGTTTCACAACTTATTGGTATTTAATGGGTTACTTTTGGAGTTACTATAGGTTGGAGACGGGAATAAAGATCATATGTGTTGGGAGAAGCCCAAACCATCATCGAGATCAACACATACTTTTAAGGAACTGAGGTGGCAGTTCATTTAGCGGACACACCACGTGCCATTAGCAAGAGGACTTGCAGATGCTGATACTGATCAACTGCCAAAACGTAGAAAAATCATCAACCTTGCATTTTGTGTCGAAAAACTCAAGGTTCGTACATGTTTCTTATTAAGTTTATAGATATATAGTTAGGCAACAGAGTTACATAGAGCCGAGTTGAGTCATTTTTTGTGGTATAAATTATTATACCGTATAACCTCACCCAATAGTTTTGACACATTTTTGGTCAGTCACATGTTGCACGCAGACATTTTTAGCCGGCGCTCAGCTGTACATTATAGACTCATTCACATTAACATATGTAATAAAATTGGCTATAGGAGTTGCTGTTTGACAGTGCTTATGGTTTCTATCAGGTACGTATCTTCAAATTTTCTTTGTTTAATGTTCTATTGTCATTTCAAAGATGATTTTACAGATCCATCATATAGATTACATTATTCAATGTTGAGGTGCTCATATTTGTGTTTTGGATTTGTTTGTCTGATTATTATCACTTGAATAGTCGGAATTTACTTATGATTCTCTGAGTGTTAGGGATGATTCAATAGTTAATAATGTTTTTTTGGGGTGTAGTTTTCCAAACTCAACATGATTCCAGTTATTTTTGTGATGGAGTGAATTCTTCACAGCAAGCATTACTGAAAGGAAGTCAAAGCTTTTATAGTGATTGTGGTTCATGCTAAATAGGTGCTGAAATGGGTGCGCTTGGATGCTGAAATGGGGCTGAAACAGGTGTCTTTTGGGGGCTGGAGTGGGGGTTGAAATGGGTGGGTTTGGGTGCTGAAGTGGGGGCTAAAAATGGGTGGGTTTAGGTCCTGAATTGAGGCTAAAATGGGTTTAGGTCCTTGCGGACATTTGTTTCTTTCGAGTGCAGTTTTTTCTCATCTTCTGTTGATTGCAAAATTAAGATTTAACATAAATGTAGTGTTATGACTTGGTTTGCTTATTATTGTATGCCTCCTTTTATTAACGTACAACCAATAAATATATATGTGTATGGCTTCTTGGTGTTGTAAAATTTCATATGTAACAACTTATTCGTAGTTGGAAATTTGGCCTAAGGAATTTCGAGTTGTAAGTTGGATAATAAACTGTATAGTTGATGTTGCAATCAAGTAGCAAGGGCCGTTTTGTTTATTGTTATTAGATGACACCCAAACTTCAACCAAGGCTGCCTAGAATGTGAAACAAAAACGACACCATGCTCTAAAGTTTCAGGCTTTTAGGAATCAGTAGTTGACTTCATCTTTATATTGTATTCAAAATATGGGTGTGTGGAACATTATTCCTACAAACACTTTCAATTGTAAAACGCCATTCATAATTTTTTTATTACCAAGTGATTATCCTCTTAATCTTCTTTCCTATTGTAAACATAAACTAACACTATCAACAAAGCACTCCCGCGGCAACGCGCGGGTTACCCCGCTCGTTTATATATATAGGGTAAGGATCCTACGATAAGAAAACTTAAAATGAGAAGAATGAGAAATAGCTATAACATCATATTTGAGATGCATCGACATGAATTAGATGCATCTCTATTCATTTAGATGCATCACAATTAGTTTCGAAAGTGATTTTGAAGTGAAAACGATGCAAAGTAGTACAAGCAACAAATTTGACCCGCAGAGGACGAAAAATACATAGGATTCGTCTAACTTGATGAAATGCATCTAATATATGTATGTGCATCTAATTTTTAGCTAGAAAATATATTATGATGCATCTAAAAGATTAAAGATGCATCTAATTCACATTGATGCATCTCTAATGTGTAGTTATAGTTATTTCTCATCCTTCTTATTTTAAGTATTTTTCTCATTTGATCCTTAGTCTATATAAATAATAAAACTGTGGTGAAATTATGAAATACTATAACGGTACACGCGCAATGCGGCGGCGGGTATCGTGTGATTATATTTTGCGTTATTTGGTTACACGTTTAGTCCTCTTCATGCTTTATAAGTAGAGATATTAGAAATGGTTAAGCCAAATAATTTTAGTTTGAACAACCAACCGCTTCTTAATAAATTTCCTAACCAACTTGCTTTCTAACAAATTAATTTTGAAATCTTTCTATAATAAGCAAGAAAAAAGTCTAAATTTTAAATTTTTCTAATTATAGAATAGTCTCAAATGCATTATAATTTAGTATAGATTAGTGAGGTTGTAGCTTTTGGAAAATATAGACTACCTCCGTCCCAAAATAATTGTCCCCCGATAAAAAACACACATTTTAAGAAAATCATAATTAATACTGCTTTCTTTCTATTACTTTTTGCCAAATGACAGGTTTGCCCTTAACTAATTAATTAACACTTTTTTAAATTTTGTAATATCGATTTCAACAAAGGGTAATATAGTAAACTTGACCAAACCCCTTATCTATTTTTGATAAGGGACAATTAAATTGAGACATTTAAAAAATGGTAACATGGACAATAAAAATGAGAAGGAGGGAGTATGAATTTGTTCTTGTAATTTTATTTAACTTTGATGCAAAATTATATTTTTCTAACATTAGTAAAGTTCATTGTAATAGAAAAACACCAGCGTTTGTATACAAACTCCTTAATGACCCTGTTGTGGGCCCTAGTTCTTAATGCTTTTTAGAATATATTATAAGACCAATGCTAATGGGCGTTTGTTTCACCAAGCAACCTCAAAAGCAACGCATCACTTCCCCTAGCACACACCAAAAGCAACGCGTTGCCTTCCAACCTTTTCCAAAATTCAGTTGCCTCACCAACCGAAACTTTGAATGATCAATGCTTTAATTTGGGAGTAAAATATTCAAATGGGAGTACAAAGCATGCAAAAAGAAAGCATATTTACTACAAGGATATGCTTACTGAAGAAAAGCATGAAGCATATTTACTACAATGAAGGTCAAATGGAGTACTGGGGTAGAAAAGCTCTATGCTTTTCACGAGTAAAAACATGGGTTTCCTACACAAATATATGGAGAGGAGTTTTTGCGAAGGCACACACAAATCGATGTCGAAAAGCTCTATGCTTTTCACGAGCAAAAATATGGGTTTCCTGAGATGTTTGGAAGCATTGATTGTACTAAATGGCCTTGGGCTCAATGCCCCAATAAGTTTCATGGTCAATTCTATAGGGGTGATTCCGGGTCAACCCCATTCATTTTATTAGAAGCTGTTGCCTCACAGGATTTATGAATTTGGCATGCATTCTTTGGTGTTGCGAGTTCGAATAACGACATCAACGTTCTACAACAATCGACTCTTTTCAACGATCTCATGGAAGGGAAGGCACCAGAGGTTCCATTTTTGGCTAACGACGTTGATTACAAATGGGGATACTATCTTGTAGACGGGATATATCCGGAATGGGCTGTTCTTATGAAGACTATTTCAGAGCCGGCGCGCGAATGATCACAAGCGAATAAGATATAAGCAAGCGCATGAAGCAGCAAGGAAAGATGTTGAAAGAGCTTTTGGCGTACTAAAGAAGAAGTGGGCTATAATAAATACTCTTGCACGGCCGCGAAGTCTTAGTAGAATTACGAAATTGATGTACACTTGCATCATATTACACAATATGATTATACAAGACCAAGGAACGACAATCTCTCCCGAATATTTTTCGGAGGAAGTACATCGGAAAAATGATCCCATACGATCGGAAGAAAGTATGTTAGATCTTATTCAAGAAATACAAGACGGGCAAACTCACATTCATCTTAAAGCCGATTTAGTGGAACACGTTTGGCGACGGACAAATCAACAAGCAGTTTAAATTTTATCGTAATGTATTTTAATGTATCCTAATTATTTATTGTAATATTTATTTAAATATTGAATGAAATTTTAATTTAAAAAAAAAAATGGGGTTGCTTTTGTGGTCACCACTAGCTAATTGTGGTTGGGGTGGAGTTGTGGAGAGATAAAGCTGAGGTGGCGCTGATATGACGGCTTGCTTTTGTGGAAGTGATGTTGCCATTAGCATTAGTCTAATGACTTAGGGCGCATGTGACACTTATTACCGTACGTGACTTCATAACATCACTAGGTATTCTATAAACAACTTATATATATTATTTCCTTGAAATGAACTTAAGCTTTCTATATGCAAATGACAATCCACGTCGATAAGTTTACATTGTTTTAAATAAGAGTTAATTGCATAAATTGTCCCTAAACTTTGGCCAGATTGCAAGTTTCGTCCCAACCATTTCGAAAGTGCAGAAATCGTCCCTGTGGAAAACCTTTGAGTAAATTTTCGTCCCTGATTGGGACGAAACATGCAATTTGGTTGGGACGAAACATGCAATCTTGCCAAAGTTTAGGGACGAAAATTTGCTCAAAGGTTTTTCACAGGGACGATTTCTGCACTTTCGTAATGGTTGGGACGAAACATGCAATCTTGCCAAAGTTTAGGGACGATTTATGCAATTTACTCTTTAAATAATGTTAAGGCCGGGAAGCAAAAGTTCTAAGGGGAAGGTGCAAGTGTCGTCACTAGAATTTGGGCAATAACATATATTAACGATAGTTGGTTGTTCATCCACTTCTTATAGTCAACATCCATACTTCACTTTTCTTGTATATTTTAACGTACACCATTCCATTCAATCCATATATGCCAGTTCATCCTGTATCAAATCCAACATGGATTACGTTCGTACCACAAACCCTAGTTCGTACCTAGCTCGATTTATATTCACACTCATTGTCTTCTTTGCTTCTTCTTCGACCTCCGAGAAAGGTAGTTAACTTGATTATATTAGTCAATCGGGCCTATGGCATAGTATATATTCATTGAACTCTTTTATTTTAACACAAAAATGCTAAGAACTTTTTTCATTTTCAGCTCCATACGCCACATTTGCAAAAGACGCGACCAAAGCACCAGAAGTGACATCCTATGATTACATCATAGTTGGTGGTGGAACTTCTGGTTGTGCATTGGCAGCCACACTTTCACAAGGAGCAAAAGTTTTAGTACTCGAAAGAGGTGACTTGCCATATGGTATCCCCTCCATCAACACCATAAATGGTTTTATTGACACACTCGCGAACCTTGGTCCCACCTCTCCTTCCCAAACCTTTGTGTCCACTGATGGTGTGGTCAACCAAAGGGCCCGTGTTCTAGGTGGTGGGTCCGCCATAAATGCGGGCTTTTTCACTAGGGCGAGTCCTGACTTTATTAATAAAGCTGGGTTGGACCCAAAACTTGTGAGGGAATTGAATCTTATGAGTGGGTTGAAAAGAAAGTAGAATTTGAGCCAGAAGTGTTGCCATGGCAAGCCGCAGTGAGAGATGGGTTGTTGGAGGCCGGCGTGCTACCAAATAATGGGTTTACTTTAGAGCATTTATACGGAACCAAAATTGGTGGCAGCATTTTTTACCGAAATGGGAGAAGGCACACGGCTGCAGATTTGCTAGAGTATGCTGACCCAAGCAACATTACGGTGTACTTAAATGCAACCGTGAACAGAATATTATACAAAACCGATGGTAACAATATTAACTCCTGCAATCGTCACTAGTGTCCATGTATAACGATAAGTCCTCCAAACTTATATATAGAACTCACATTCCATTTGATTAGTATATTACATGAATCTTCCATGTGATCTGTACGTTCAAAAGTGCAAAATTAGTCATCACCAATACAAACTACAGCTATGATATGGTTATTAAAGACACTTTTTTCTTTCATATTTGGTCTCTCGTATTATCTCATATTCTCATAATCTCATACTAGAAAAAATTTCAGGAGATGTATGTATCTTTTTCTTGCAGAACGAAAAGCTATAGGAGTGTTGTACAAGGATATGAAAGGGAAAGAGTACACAGCAGTTTTAAACGAAGGGTCATTGCTGAATGAAGTTATATTATCGGCAGGCACACTTGGTAGCCCACAGTTGTTGATGTTGAGTGGTATTGGCCCTGCTGAACATCTAACAGCCCATGAGATCGAAGTAGTTTTTGACCAGCCAATGGTTGGACAGGGCTTGTCTGATAATCCAATGAATCTAGTACTCGTCCCTACAACCATGCCCGTGGAGATTTCACTCATAGAGGTTGTGGGCATCACCCGATTCGGCAGCTTCATTGAATCCGCAAGTGCCCATATAAACTTGCCATTGCTCACTAAATTCGGTTCTCAATTTGCACACTTTGTTAACAAGGTTTGTAACATTATTGACTAGTTGTTGTATTAGTTGCATAATAAAAAATAATATATGTTTTTGATGCCTTTCTAACAACTTAACAAGTTACGATATTTCAGACTCCAAATATTGACAAGCTAAGATCTGATATTGGGCGTCGCTTGAATTTAGATCTATCAGGACTTAATGCCGGACTAATCCTTGAAAAGGTGATGGGTCCGCTCTCTTTAGGTATTCTTGAGCTCGAGACACTAAATCCAGAAGATAATCCCAAAGTCACATTTAACTACTTTAAAGACCCGCGAGATCTGCAGTCATGTGTTCAAGGCATGGAAACCATTGTGAAGGTATTGGAATCGAAGGCACTATCCAAGTTCCGTGATCCTTTATTGTCAGTTAATGAGTTGTTGGCTTTGGTGGTCGCTCTACCTCTAAATTTGAGACCTAGACATATTAATGCACCATTTAATCTAGAGCAATATTGCAAAGACACCGTGATGTCTATATGGCATTACCATGGAGGATGTCAAGTTGATAGAGTTGTTGATCGCAACTATAGAGTTGTTGGTGTTGGTGCATTGTGTGTCATCGATAGTTCAACGCTACTATATTCACCAGGAACAAATCCTCAAGCAACCATGATGATGCTCGGAAGGTAGGAGAAAAATATGTGTTACTTGCTTTAGACAAGTATATATAAAACTTTAACCGAAAGAAAAAGTAAAAAATATCAATCTAACAAGGTTTTTTTTTGGAAAAGGTGAACTTATATTAATATCAACACTTGTTACAAAGAATAAACAACAAATATAAGTTGGACATGCCCAACTAGAATTCATACAAACAGTTCTTATTTTGATATAGACTAAAGGAATAAGTGTTAAGTTAGATACATTTCAGACAATTGTCCCTTCTTATACTCGTGAATTTTGCAATTTCAGGTACATGGGTGTAAAAATGCTGGGAGAAAGGTTGGCATTTGGAAAGATATAGGAAATGTGTTCATGAAAATAGTTTTCTTATAAAGTTCTGTTATACATTCCACGTGAAGATACTTAATTACATCTTTTGAACTTTGTTTAGGCATGTTGGTCATGTTGTAGAGTACTTTTCGTTGATAATTTATTTGTGTAACTGTTTTTTTTAACATTCAATTGTTTCTTCAATTAAATATGTTATAAATTAAATATTGGCATTTGAATCTACGTTCTGTTTATAAAGTAGCAAATAAATCCGACTTCAAGATTTCTACAAAATGGAGCAATATTTTGGTTGGAAAAGTTGATCGAAGAATGGATAATGGATATGCCACTTAAAATCCATCTATCGTATCTTACAAAGATATTATTATTTGATCAAAGACTATAAAGAAAATTTGAAAAATACATCATGGTTTCAAAAGCATCCATGGAATTAAATGAGCTTTAAATCGAATATTTTAAAGCCATGTCCGTTTTGGCATAGATGCATGGGCACTCTCGTAAAATGTTTTATAATCCTTTTTAGTAACTTTCCATTTGACTGAAATGACTATGAGTAAAGTAGTAGTAACCCTTATAACCGTTTCTAGGTTTGGTCACCAACTCACCATTGGTTCAAATGTTCAACGCAACGTGTATGTATATTCTTAAGTTAATTTTAAAGTCTCACAATGCTAGGTTTGACTGTTTGAGTATTAAATAACAATATCCATAATAACTTAACAATGACACATATGTAACAACATCAAAGTCAGGATAGGGAGATGATATGCCACTTCATAGGGCAAAGGTGTTAAAAATTCTAAACAATTAAATATAGCAATTGTGACTAATCATTAATTCTTACCAATAATAATGCATACAGAGAATTGAAATGCATGACTACATGGTAACTTTGCTGGTGTTATTAAAAAAATACAATTACATTGAATCCTTATTAGTTGTTTTTTGTTCGGTTTTATGGATTCTTAATCACTTGGAGGAAAGTAATTGGAGCCACATTAGGTTTGAGGCATATTGACCTCGTATAGATTCTTGGACCCATTTATTCAAATGGATTCTCTAAATTCTCTTGTTGTTTTACAAATTATGATTACTTAGTTAAGAATACTCATAATCCAAAGAACTCTCAAAAATTAAGGTCTTATATTTGGTACTCTAATTTTGTGCTCCCCAACAGACAAAAGAATAAGTATAATACAGAACGAGAAAAAAAGGCATCTCCTAAAGGCTAAAAGGCATGAGCATTCCCTTTTAGGCAAGTATATGCCGATTCTTCAATGGTTTATCCCTTCTTTCAAGTCATATAAATAACCGAAGACGGTCAAACCAACCAACTCACAGCAAGCTTGAGTTGAAAGTCGAAGAGATGTTTGCAATTGAGGCATCAGTCATCAAGCTAGATCAGTTAAAGGGCTACACTCTATTGGCATGTATGTTCAAATGTAATATGCGGGTACGTGAGGTTTGCCTCATTGTTCTTGTACGATATGCCAAAGGAGAGTTGCCCTGTAACTGCTTATTGCTTACCTAAATCGCATCTACAAATGTAGAAATATTTAGCATAGTCCGATCAGCTAGCTAGTTAAATATCAAATTCTTAAATTTGCATGACCATACAAATGAAGGCATGGTTCGACCGGTTCTCCGTTAAATACGGTGGTGGTGCGTTATCTGACCACGGGTGACACTAGTATCATTTTTTTTATTGTAATTTCTTTATTGCTTCATAACCAAATATATTTGCTTAGTCAATGATGTGCAGTTTAAGTTATAACCAAAAATGGCTCTCTTTTGTTACTAATAGTGATGACGATTAAGTTATGAAATATCATGTGACTAATTATTTTAGTAGTGTAAGGAACGATAAGAGTCTTTTGGAGCAATGGAAAGATAATACATGTGACTACAATGATTATGATGATGATTACTTTGATGATTGTAGTCTAATTGCCGCCCAATTAAAGGCTGCTGTCATCCATGACATTAGATATGGTTAGGTTGTTTTTCATTTGGTTAGCATAAAGGTTATGTGTTTTAGTTTATGCTTGGTTTTGTTTTGGTTTTCTATTTGTGTGTTGCTAGTTGGATTATTTATGGCCTGTCATGAATGATTTAGTGGTTGTTTCAAGCGGTTACTTAAGGTTAATTTGATATTTTTGTCAAATTTCATTGTACTTAACTGTTTTTTTGGAGTAAAATATTTCCCGGGCAGAGGCCCTTTACCAAAAAATAAAAAAACTGTGAGCAATCCATAGTTTCCAAAATTGGCCCCGTTCAAATATCTTCAATGCCTCAATGGGTTCTTTTTATGATGTTTGGCTATACTAAAAATCTACTTTGATTATTTAAGTCGTAAATGATAATGTGTTACTGTGTTTAGTGGATGCAATAAACCAACAAACTGATTAATCTAATTTTATAAGATTTACTTACATTCAAACTTTGTCATACACTAGTCTAATATTTACAAATTCAAACAAGGGAAACACTATGCATATATATTTATCTTGTCACCCTTAAAGTTAGTAAATCAAATTCTAATTATTCTATTTCCTATCTCCAATATAAAGCATCCCAAATGAAAGGAAAAAAGATATATATGAAAAGCTTACATGAATAATTAGTTTACCAAGTAAAAGATACCGTGATTGTCATTGCACGTAACATTTAGCTGCATATAAAGAGAGTGTAATCTCAGAATTACAACAACACCTTAACTTGATTACAAAAATAGCACATTTTATAATTATGAACAAGAACAGGATATATTACTAATACAAAACAGCTATAACGATATCTCCAGTTTTAAGAGATGACTAAAACCACCATTTCAGCAGTTGTAACATTTTTTGCATTAACTGTGGTTCCATTTTTAAGCGCAGCACTTCATGCTCATTTCTACGATCAAACATGACCACAGGAGGAAAACATTTTTTGCATTAACTGTGGTTGATAGGGCACTCACATAGCGCTTGGCCAAAGGTTTCTAGTTATATGGTATAGCGATGTTATGACTTATACTATTTTACCAGGGTGGAAGGTCCCTTTTACCAAAAAAAAAATGTTATGACTTATACCTATTTCATCATTATATAATCTTGTGTTATGACTTATGTTTATGAACAAATAGCAACGTGTTGCATCGTTGTTGCTTGACTCAACTCATGGAAATAAGGCGGAAAAGATAGGACCGCCAAATATTTCAGTTCGATCATTTTATGTAACTGAAGATGCCAAAACAAAACTTGAAAAGGAATGCCCTCGTGCAGTTTCCTGAGCTGATGTAATAGCAATTTCTGCAAAAGATGTAGTGGCAGCGGATCATTTTCCTTTTTTTTCTCTTTATTTGCGAGTATCATTTCTTTCGTTTTATTGCAAATTCTTGATTGGTCTTCAAATATGCAGTCTCGAGGTCCATGGTCGCATATACTTAAAAGGAAGGAAAGAATGATGGGCGAGTGTACGTCGAAAGCCAAGGAAGCTATAAATTTAGCATCTAGATTAAGTGACATTTCAAACACTCTTATGCACATAACACACTGCAACACAAATACAGACACATGGCTGGCAGACAAAAAACATATAGATAATGGGAATATTAATATTAAGGATCATGATATACAAACTAGCAATGTTAAAGACATCGGTCATATTCTAAACCATAACTATAGATAACAGAATAAGATAACTAACCAACCTTTCAACATGCTTCTTCAGTACACTCAAATGATTGACTTTACACCTTATGCAACATTGTGTGATTCATGGAGATGAAAGAGGGCCATTGCTTGAGTGGGACTCACCTAAATAATCACAAATCCATCAATGAAAATATGCAATCTGAAAATTTAGACATAGCGATTGAAATCATCTTTAATTTTTACTAATAATAATGCATATAGAAAATTACAATGCATGACTACATGGTATAATCATTGACTTCGTATAGAATCCAAAGAAGTCACACAAAAGGTCTTATATTAGGTAATGTAATTTTGCGCTCCCCAACAGACAAAAGAATAAATATGATAGAGAACGAGAAAAAAAAGACATTTTCAAAGGCATCAGCATTCCCTTTTATGAAGGCATATGCTGATTCCTCGATGGTTTATCCCTTCTCTCATGTCCATATAAATAAAACCTGAGATGGTCAAACCAACTAAGTCACTGCAAGCTCGAGCTGAAAGTCGAAGAGATGTTGAA
>JARVZY010009320.1:0-26824 GCA_030686995.1 Artemisia argyi
ATTTCTAGGTGATGTAGTATTTTGAGGGGTTCCAAGTCTATAACTTCATGTATATAAGCTATGAAACATGCTTTTGTAATATTTTAGAAAGAAAAAATTCACTTGAACTTCTAGAATTGAAATGTAAGCGGTTTTAAATTCCTGTTAACAGAATAGTATTCATGATGGTGATTTTTTATTTTTATTTTTTTTAGTCTTTGATGTGTTCTAGCTTGTGTTTTGACTGAACTAACTTGTGTTACGACTAAGTTTTTAATTATCATCTTGTCCTCTTGAAACGCTCTCAATAGTCGTGAGAAAAACATCAAATATTTTTCTTATTTGATCCAAAACGAATATCTACCATTTGAATATTATCTTGTTTGCTTTCAAAATTTATTTTTGGTATTTCAACTAACTAGTGGCTCTCATTTAGTTCAAAATTTATTTTTGGTATTCTTCTAGCTACTCGACAGTTTGTAATGTTGTCGTCTAGAGAAGACCCTCAAAAGCCTTAATCGACAATTACATCAATTATTTTTCCCAGTCTCCAAACGAAGGTACCAAAACGAATATCTACCATATGAACATTATCTTGTTTGCTTTCAAAATTTATTTTTGGTATTTCAACTAACTAGTGGCTCTCATTTAGTGTAAATGTCTTTGAAGGTGAATTTTACTTTCTGTTCATTTCACTTCACTATTTTTTTTTTTTTTTTTTTTTTTTTTTTTTTTTTTTTTTAAAGTTTTGTGAAAGTTCTTGTGTTTTGTTTCTCCAAATTAAATAAATGGGAAATTAGCTGTAGAATACTTTTTAGTATGATATATATGATAGGACTTGCAGCGCGTGATCACGTACTGTAGGCATATATATGTTCGTTATTTCCGTTGCAAGCTAGTTCGTCATTCCTTACTCGTGAACGAGTTACCTCAACGGATAGCGTCAGATTGCACACCTTTTTAGTGGATTAACACGTAGTATGTGCAAAACGTAGAAGATATGTGTCTCCTCTAAGAGCGTAATAACAACAAGAACTTGGAAGCCAACACGACCCTATTAAAAAAGAGCGCTACAAATTGTCCTTAGTATGCTGGACAAAAAGTTATAACACAGATTTACAAGAAAATATTAAACCAGGATTTTTACAAGCATGGAAATAAATTTACCAAACATATAAATCTTTTACTTGGAACCTCTAGTTACACAATTAGAAATGACATAATTAAACAATAAGCGGTAAAGCATTGTATAATACACCCACGCACACAATTTTTTTATTTTATTTTATTTGTGGGTAAAGGGGATACCCCTGGTAAAATTCATTATTCCAAAAAAAAAAGAAAGAAAAAAAAAAAGAAATAAAAAAGAACATTTAATTACATAGGATATAGGTGAATCCCACATATAAACCCGCTTCAAAGATGGGAAACAAACGCACTAAATGTGCAAATCAAAACTAACATAAGAAAGACAAGCAAATCTTATAAACAACTATTATAAGGACAAGAAACAAATCTAATGTTTAAACAACCATGAAATAGGGAATTAATGGCACGTACACAAAAGGTTGGTTCATTCCTGATAAAAAAAAGACATATTTGAGATAAAAAAAGACATATTTAAAAGATGGTATTTAAAGCCTATGCTTATGGACATACACATAATCATATTTTTCATGTAAGAGCTACTATACCTGTAATGATTTGAATGTTTTCCATCTTGCATCATTAGGAGCAACAGGTTGGCAACCATTTTGTGTTTTTGCATCACCAGTAGTTCCTCGTAAACAATTACAATTGTAACTCCCTGGAGTATTAATGCAATCACCATAAGAGCATCGGGTATCATGACTAAGAAATTTTAGCCATTTGGCCCTACCGGGTGCCATCTCATTTCAATTCACACTCACACTTCAAAATACAGGTACATCGTGCAAAAGGCCCAGAAATGAATCATCGTGCACATGCAACATATAGTTACAAATACAGGTACATATATTAAAAAGACTTGGTATGAAAAATCACAAAAGACCAACTCAAGAAATAAAGATTTTTAACTCTGAAGAACAAATGCCATATATCCTCATAGACATAGCTCGCATCCGGCTCATTCTTTAATACAAAATAAACATTAGATTCATTTTTCTTAGTGACTTGATCTTATTCCCTCCAACTCTATTGCAACTTCTTTCATCGTTGGTCTCATCTTCCCGTTCAAATTCAAGCATCTTTTTGCAAGCTTAGCAACTGCTACAAGCTGCTCTTCTGGTCCATCCAACACTCGGTTATCAACGTTTTCTAGAAGAAGCCTTTCACCGGTTGACAGAATCAATGTTGCCAAGCTTCTCGATTCCCATGGTCCTATGGAATATATTGGCTTTTTCCCAGTTAAAAGCTCAATGACAACAATCCCAAAGCTATAAACATCACTTTTTTCAGTGAATTGGTTTGATTGAAAGTACTCAGGATCTAAGTAGCCAAAAGTCCCCTTGACTAATGTGCTCAAGTGAGTTTGATCACCCAAGACGGACTTGGATATTCCAAAATCTGATAATTTCGCTTGGAATTTTTCATCCAAAAGTATGTTTGTCTCGATGATATATAGGAACAGAGGTTGCAGAATGCATATAGGCAAGAGCTCCTGCTACTTCAGTAGCAATTTGTAGTCGTATACTCCAAAAAGTAGGAAACTCATAATTCTCGTCATGTATGAATTGGCACAGATCTCCATTTGACACAAATTCATAAACGAGAATTGGAACTTCTGTTTCTAGACAACATCCAAGCAACTTTACCACATTTCTGTGGCTAATTTGGGAGAGTAAAAATACCTCGTTGATAAATGATTTGACTTGACTTTCATCTACCAACATGGATTTCTTTACTGCAACTATTTTTCCATCTGGTAACATTCCTTTGTACACTGTTCCTTGACCTCCTCGACCTAATATTCTATTTTCATTGTAATGGTCGGTTGCTTTTTCTAGTTCTATTGCATTAAACATTCTTGTTGTCTGAGTTGCATGTTCACCATTTGATGTTTGTTGTTGTAACAACAAACCACCATTTCTTTTGAAAAATTTCTCTTTACGTCTCTTATCCTTCCTTTTTTGTATTAGTTTGTACGCACCACTTAATAAAACTAGTATCCCTGTGCCCAATACAACACCTGCACAAACACATGTTTTATATTTGCATCATAGATTATAGAACATAGGAGACTTAAACAATCAGTACCTGCTTTAGTTTTAAGTAAAAGGTAATATAAAGTTTACTAACTATATTTAGGAACATAATAGCGTAAAAAATCATGGCGGGAAAGATTATTTTGTGTCAAAATATTTGTGACCATAGACATCATATATGCATCAAAGAATTACCTAAATGAATATGATAGTTGTGAGCTTAACATGTTTACCAAAAGTTCTGCTAGATGTGAGCAAACTGTTAGTACTAGTTTTGAGTTTTCGGTATAAATGGTTCTATTTTTAAAGTTGTTTGCAAACATGGGTTACTTTAATGGAGTGTTGGGGATCTTAAAAAAAACTAATGGAGTAACATGCATATTAAAAAAAATATATACTACGTATATGCTTAAACAAAAAAGACAAAATAGAAAAGCTACATCCTTAAGTTGTACCAAATCTTGGTTGAAAATCCGTACAAATACTTTAAGTTGTATCGGATCCTGATAAAGAAAAGCCACACGAAAGACATAAAATGCATTTTCACCTCCCTTTAGGAGCGATATGTATAAACCAACACAAGTTTTTAGTTAAAAATGTGATAGGCATTCATGTTTTTGCTCTAAACTAGCTACCACGTACTCACACTTTATGTATTTATCCGAAACTTTGTTATTTTTAAAAAGAACATTAAAACTATGGCTTGACGAACAATTTTTTAGATCAGGTGTTGTTCCATGCATGATCGAAACCATTCCCAATTTTATATGTAAATAAAAGCTTTATACAAAAGATCACAAAGAATGTAAGCAACTGACAATGAAAAAAAGTTAAAAAGATCACTCACCGGCTTTGATGAATTTACTTCAATTTTTAACTACCCTTTTGAGGGAGGCACATACAAATATTTTAAAGTAAGGGATGAAAAACAAAAATTTAAAAATGACATGGCATTCATGAATGAAGTTACAAAAGAATTTTGAAGTAACCCATACTTGCAAACTACTTTAAAAATCAAACCATTAACTAAAACAAAAATAAATAATAATAAATAAAATTCTTCTAGTTTCTACTACTCTAAACTTTAAAGCCATGCATGAACGACCCATCACCCATGATCACATGATTCCACGACACCCACCTAACTAAACATGCAAAGTCTTTCACTATATTTCTTGTTGATATAAGAGTAGAATGGAAGAGCATCAGATAACCTCAACAAAAGACAAAATACTTTGTAGACAGGGGCGGAGCCAGCAACTATTGGTCAAGGGGCCACACTTTGATAAATTTTAGAAACTACACTATAAATTGATACTTGTGGTGCAAATTACGAAAAAAGCCAAATATTCTCAAAAATTTACACTATAATTTTTTTCGCCAGGGGGCAACTGCCCCTTGTGCCCCCCCCCCCCCTTATCTCTGCCCCTGTTTGTAGATCAAAATGGTATTAACTTTTTTATATTTTTTGAAAAGCAAAGAAGAATTTTATATATAAACAAGTATTATAGGTTAAAAAAAATAATAAAAAATAAATAAAAAATAAAAAATCCTAACAGAAGAGAAATTCTTCCAATTTAAGGTGTCTTCCTTTTATTTAATTCACATTTATCTTTCTTTAATCATTTTGTGTTAAGTATTCATTCAATATATCTGTGATCGAAAGGCAGAACGGGTTACGGGTCACACATGCATTAATCAAAGGGTTACCTAAAATAAATATGATTGTTGTAAATTTTGAAAATTCAGAACGTTTGCAATAGTAACTCCCAACAGTATTAACGCAAACACCATGGCAAGGGTACTTTTCTGGATTCTCACACTCGTTGATGTCGTCTGAAAAGAAAAGGGAAACCAAATAGGTGGGATAAAACAGAGCAAATCCAAATAATTTAGTGACTTAAAGAATGGATTCTCTAACTTGTGTCATGGTGGCACAAGTTTTAAGTTATTAAACAAAGTGAAATTACCATAGTTACATGTTAGTTGATATTAATATGGAGTAATTTTTTAAATTCACGATTTCTACCAAATTTATCATTGTTTTATATAGAAACAAAGTTTTTTAAAAAAAATTAATGTGTTTATTTAATGCTTTAAACTTTTGCCACAATAGCATAAGTTAGAAAAACCCTTAAAAATAAGAGTTTTGGGACATTTACAATGTACACTTCGAGTTCCATATTTAAGTAATCTAGATTTGCCTTTAACAAGTCAATTTTTCATTTAACAAAGAAAACACGTTTTGTGTTTGTGTGAGAATTAAGAAATAATTTGGAGAAAATTAATCAATTATATGACACAATTTTATTTTATTTTATTTTATTTTTTGGTAAAGGTTTCCCTGAAAAATATGACACAATTTGTTACGCCAGCAAAATAGAGAAGTTTGACCAATCCATGAATATAACTTAAGATTTTTACGAATATTGAAAAACTTATAGGAATATCTATTATAGTTAACTAGTTATAATACCTGTGCACGGGTTTTTAAATTTATTTTTAATTATATATTATTATCGATTAAGAAATAAATGACTTAACATGTTTCAAATGATTTTACTTGGTGGACTAAAAATAAAAAACTACATGTATATATGTTATAATCTACCTATTATTTTAGGACAATGTTTTTGTATTAAAAATAATATTTTATTATTCAAGCAAAATCACATGATGATACTTGACTTTTATAAAATGTTAGTGATATATGCTTTTAGTTTTCCAAACCCGTGCTTTCAATTTACGATGTGTTGTGTAATTGTAGTATTTGTTTTACTTATATTTTCATTAAAATATGTAGCATATTTAGATAAATTTGAAGATTAATTCATTTTCTTAATAATGAATAACGATAATACCATATTTACTAATGTACCATTTTGTTTAAAAAATTGTAGTTTCATAAGTTTGTGCTATTTACTTCTCATGTTTGAACATAAAATTACCAAATTAACATAAATGCTTACACTATAGCTTCTTTATTACATAAAGAGAAAAAAAAATAAAAAAATGTAATGGTAGAATATGTTTATGTATAATGTATAAGAATATTTTCTTCTCTGAGACCGAACTATATAAGGAAATTATTATTACATGTATAAGTAAATTATAAATGCATGAAAAAAATGATAAAGAGTACATTCTCAAGTATTTTAGGATTGTTTGAATCTTTACCGACTTTTCACTTTAGTGCAATTTTCTTCACAATTAGCATAAATCCTCAAGGTAAAAGACACTCATATTTGAGACAGTTGGTTGACACCTATAGTGTTATCAATGACATCAAACACATGTTAAGTTTCATTAACTCATTCAAAGACACCTGCTAAGAATTCCTATCATAAAATTCCTCATATATGCACTAAAACACATCTTTGGTACATTAAAATATATTCATGTATTATCTAAATCAGCAACTCAACTTAATTAAACATTCATACATTGAGCAGGCGTAGAAATCCTTTCACGACAATCATGTATTGATACTAAATCCTCCTCTAAAAAACGCACACAATAAATTGCATTATATATTTCTCGTTACTAATAATTTAGCCGTATTTAATATTTAAACCTATGTACGCATAAATTAAACTTTTAAATAGAATAAAATGAGTCCTTAGTTAAAAAGAAAAGTTCTAGGAAAGTCTAAAATTAACATCAGTTTAAAAAATATTTTATGTGAATTAATTCGCATATTTACCCAATTTTGTAATTTTTAAAGGATCAAAGTCTAAAAACTAATACTAATACTCATGTAATTTTAAACAAAGTCAATATTATAAAGTATAGGGGGTATAAAGTGTAAGGGCTTGTTTGTTTTTTTTATAAAATTATTAAAAAACATGGAAACTTGTAATTTTACACTTAGCTCTATATACTTTATTTAAAATTTAACCACCAAAGTTTTATTAATTACTTCCATTTTTTTAAGTTCTTGTTTTCATAAATTTGACACTTATATTTTTAAGCGTTTTTTTTTCTTTACCAAATTTATTAAGTTTGACTAAAATCAATCTAATTTTGACTTTCTATTGACCAATTATATTACTCGATTTCGCCTACGTGTCAAAATCGAGCTCTCCTATTGGTCTAATTTTTTTTTCAATAAAAAGGGATTTACAAAAATACTCCGAAATGATGTAATTCTTTTATTATATAAAAGATTTTCAATTCCACTACTTTTTATTAAAAATAAAAAATTAAAAAACTCTGAAAACTAAATAGCTACGTAGAGGACATTTGATGTAATTATTTCGAAAAAAGGACTTCACATAAAAAAATGATAGAACATAAAGAATGAACGGTGTAGTTTACCTTTGCAGCCAGGAGACAGATATGGATTTCCTTCATAGCCTTCTTTACATACGCAACGGTACCCACCACTTTCCCTTGTAGAGTTAACACATATGCTATTTGATTTGCGTGCAAAACCATCATTCGCTTTGGCTTCAGAACAACTCCGATTACCAATCGCCCATTCAAGCACTATCGGCACAGTATCCTCGATCCTTTTTTGGAAATTTTTATCATTAAAATCATGAAGACCCTTAAACTTAAAAACATTCTCCTCACCAACAAAGGCGTATGTACAAGGAAACAACAACCCCGTATCACTGATCATATCGCTTGAATCATGTACCTCAGTTCTGTATAAGGTTATGCCATTGGGTATGAATGATTGACAGCAACCATTTCCTATACACTCGTCAGCTACAATCTCCCCCGGCTGTGAACAATAGACCATACAACCAGTAGACGAGAAAGTTTGATAAACTGTACGGTTGGACAGATAATAAGGTAACTTTTTGAATTTGGTCAGCAAAGCAGAACTTTCGCAACCGATAACTGTGAACTTGTTAACTTTCGATAATTAGCTGTATGGCGTAAAGTCTGCTTCCACCTCATTGTATATTGTGTCATCATCTGGAGAATAGCACTTGCTCACCAATTTATTGGAAAGGTGGATGGTGGAATCAGATATCAATTTGATCGAGTTGTAGCCGCCTTTTTTAAAAGTGGCCTTTGGAGGGTTTAGTGAAGTGTTGCAGTAGATGCGAAATCCCTCATTTATATAACACTCTGAGTTGTCTCCGACACCGAAAGGGTAGGGAACAATTAAGTCCCTACATCGGCTGTGTTAGAAAACACGAGGGCCTTTTAGGCTTACGAAGAGAGGAATATTTAGAATACTTTCACAATGTAACTTTATTACTTAAGCTTTGCTTAGGTACTTACAAATGCATCACCCTAACACCTATTTATACTACTCCATGGAATATTCTAGAGACGAGATATTTCCATGGATACTATACACCGATCTAGATACTTCTTGTATCATCTTTATCATTCTTAATACATCATCATCCTTATCTAATTATAGATAACTACCAATAGATATTTCTATCGCATTTGCTACATACTTCTAGTAGATATCATCAACTACAACATTCTAGAAGCTTCCATACCATTCTACGACTTTCTTGAAGCTTCCATCCCATTCTTCATCATTCTAGAAGCTTTACGACTTTCTAGAAACTTCCATACCATTCTACGACTTTCTAGAAGCTTCCATACCATTCTTCGTCATTCTAGAAGCTTCTTGATCACGGGTTTAGGATTTTATGGATAGTCCAATCTTTATTGGACTAAATCAAGTTTACGATCCAACACCCCCCTTTAAACTTGATTTCACGACTCCAAGCATCATCCTTAGTCTTGAGAAGTCTCGCTCGTTGAGCGGCTTGGTGAAGATATCCACAACTTGGTTTTTGGACCTCGCGTGTATCATTCTTACATCCTTCCTCTTTATAGTCGATACCATGCTTTTTCTTGTACCTTTTAGCCACAAGCTTTGCCTTGTACTTCTTTACTTCGCCTTGTGTTTTTCTTTGCCTTGTATACCCACTTAACTCCAATAGCCTTTTGGCCTTTTGGAAGGGTCGTCAACTCCCACGTATCATTCTTCACGATTGACTTTATCTCCTCGTCCATGGCTTGTCTCCATTTCTTGCTTTTCATAGCTTCTTCAAAAACTAAAGGTTCACAGTCAGCATATAAACAAAGAACGGGTATCTCGTTAGTTACCTCGTAGAGCTCCTGCAAACTTCTTGTCTTTGGATCTCCTTCACTTGAACTTGAAGGTGAGTCTTGGGTTGGAGTTGGACTTTGAGGTTGTTGGACTTCTTCACTTGATTCACCCGTCACGTCTTCAATCATAGGAAGAAAGTCATACCTTTCATTTTCTTTAATGCTCTAATCCCATGCTTCTTCTTCATCGAACTCCACGTCTCTACTCACTACCACTTTCCTTGTGATTGGGTTATAGAGCTTATAGCCTTTTGACTGCTTGTCGTAGCCAATGAACACATGCTTCTCACTTCTATCATCAAGCTTGGATCGCCTTTGGCTTGGAACGTGAACATACGCTATGCTTCCGAATACCCTTAGGTGAGAGACGGTAGGCTTTATCCCATTCCATGCTTCTTGTGGAGTCTTGTTATCTAAACTCTTCGAAGGACACCGGTTCAATAGATATACTGCACAATCAACCGCCTCGGCCCAAAACTCCTTTGGCATCTTTTTCCTTTTCAACATGCTTCGGACCATATTGAAAATGGTTCTATTCTTTCTCTCCACCACTCCATTTTGTTGTGGGGAGTAAGGAGCCGTTAGAAATATTCGGATCCCATTATCCTCACAAAATTTGTTAAATTCTTTTGATAAAAATTCTCCACCTCTATCGTATCTCATGGATTTTATTTTTAAACCTTTCTCCTTTTCTACCATAGCTTTAAATGTCTTAAAAGCTTCAAAAGCTTGGGATTTTTCTTTTAGAAAATATACCCAAGTTTTTCTTGAAAAATCATCAATAAAAAGTATGAAGTAAAGATTCTTACCATGAGAGTGTTGAGTAATGGGACCGCACAAATCTGTGTGAATTAGTTGTAGAGGCTCCTTAGCTCTTGATGTCGCTTCTTTCGGGAATGAACTTCTAGCATGCTTCCCAAGAAGACATCCTTCACACACTTGATTGGGATGATCAATTTGATCTAACCCTTTCACCATTCCCTTTGAGGATAATAACTTTAAGTCACCAAAGTTTAAGTGCCCGTACCTCATGTGCCAAAGCCACAAATGATCCTTAAGACAACTCTTTAAGCACTTAGCTTCATCATGTTGAATGTTTAGAAGGAACATTCGGTTTTTAGTCATAGGCACTTTTGCTATGAGCTTTCCTTCGGGATTTCTTATTGTAGCACTACGATCTTTGAAATGAATATCGTAGTTTTTCTCTAAAAGTTGTCCCATACTTAGAATGTTACTTTTAAGATTGGGCACATTGTATACGTCCGAAATATATTGGTGACTTCCATCTTTAGCTCGGATAAGTATCTTACCTTTTCCTTTCACCAGTGCCTTTGTTTCATCTCCAAAGGTGACATTACCTTTACTTTCCTCCATCTCCACGAACAAGTCTTCTTCACCCGTCATATGGTTACTTGCAGCGGAATCTATATGTCATGGCTCTATCCTCTCTTCTTGTTCGTCATGTCTTGCCATTAGCAATGTAATCTCATCTTTGTCTTCTACCTCCACAAGATTGGCTTTTTCTTCAACTTGTCTTGAACTACTACACTCATTGGCATAATGACCATATTTGTGACAATTGTGACATTGTATATGGGGCTTACCTCCTCTTTGAGATTGAAAGCCTCTCCCACGACCTCTTCGATATGAAAACCTTTGGTTTTCATCTTCTTTGTTGGCATCTTCTCTTCCTCTTCCTTGTCCTCGGCCTTGGTAACCACCACGACCTTGAAAAGTACCGCGTCCTCGTCCTTGCCCCTTTTCATTTAGAAAGCTCTTTTCTCTTTCTTTGAAAGAGACCTTTGAGTATAAAGGTTGCTCTAAGGGTTCTTTCCCCCTTCTTTTCTTCAACTTCTCTTCATGGGCTTGTAAAGATCCCATGAGTTGATCAATGGTCATAGAGTCTATGTCTTTTGACTCCTCTATGGCCACGACAATGTAATCAAAGCTTGGTGGCAAAGAGCAAAGAATCTTTTCTATCACCTTTGTGTCACTTAAGCTTTCATCATTTCTCTTCATTTCATTTGAAATGGTCAAGACACGAGTGAAATAATCCGAAATGGTTTCGGATTCCTCCATTTGGAGCTTTTCGAACTCTCCTCTAAGAGTTTGAAGACGTACCTTTTTCACCTTGTCAATTCCTTTGAAAGCATTTTGAAGGATCTCCCACGCTTCCTTAAAAGTGGTTGCATTTGCAACTTTCTCAAACATCGCATCATCAAGACATTGATAGATGAGTGTAAGAGCACTTTGATCCTTCTTTCTTGCCTTTTGCAAGTAAACCCTTTGGGCGGGATTCAACGAACTTTCATCATCAACTTTCTCAACACCTTTCTCGACTATCTCCCACACATCATGTGAACCGAGTAACGCCTTCATTCGAATGCACCAACTACCATAGTTGTCTTTGGTAAGACGAGGAAATTGGAACAAGTTCATTGCACTTGACATCTCGATCTTCTAGCTCTGATACCAATTTGTTGGAAACACGAGGGCCTTTTAGGCTTATACTTGATGAAGACAGGAACACTTTAGAGAACTTTCTCAACGTAACTTTTATTCCTTAAGCTTTTCTTAGGTACTTACAAATGCATCACCTTAACACCTATTTATACTACTCCATGGAATATTCTAGAGACGAGATATTTCCATGGATACTATACACCGATCTAGATACTTCTTGTATCATCTTTATCATTCTTAATACATCATCATCCTTATCTAATTACAGATAACTACCAATAGATATTTCTATCGCATTTGCTACATACTTCTAGTAGATATCATCTACTACAACATTCTAGAAGCTTCCATACCATTCTACGACTTTCTTGAAGCTTCCATCCCATTCTTCGTCATTCTAGAAGCTTTACGACTTTCTAGAAACTTTCATACCATTCTACGACTTTCTAGAAGCTTCCATACCATTCTTCGTCATTCTAGAAGCTTCTTGATCACGGGCTTAGGATTTTATGGATAGTCCAATCTTTATTGGACTAAATCAAGTTTACGATCCAACAGGCTGTTGCACCCTGGCTTTGCAAGGTTGGTTGATTTAACGAGTGTGGAGAATTCAATGGTGGGATATGATGCTGTAAAGCAAAACTTTAGTAATACTGCCCAAATTAGAACAAGGAATTTCATGGCTGTTATTTGGGGTTTCTAGATGCTATATATTTTGTGGACTTCTTAGTCTAACTCAATAACTTATTAATTTTATCATCTATAATCGAAATGTAATCAGTTATAAGTTCCTGTTAACAGAATAATAGTATTTGTGATGGTGATCATCTTGTCCTCTAGAGAAGACTCTCAATAGGCGTGAGAAAAGACAACAAATATTTTTCTTATTGATCCCAAATGAATATCTATCATATGAACATTATTTTGTTTGCTTTCAAAATTTATTTTTGGTATTTCAACTAACTGGTGGCTCTCGTTTACATCAAAACTTATTTTTGGTATCCTTCTAGCTACAGGACACTTTATGATGTTGTCCTCTAGAGAAGACCCTCAAATGACTTGATTGAGAATCACATCAATTATTTTTCTCATTGGTCCCAAACGAATGTACCATGAAATTCTATATTTGCCATGTCAAATGAAAAAGTTTTTTTTTTTTTTTTTTTTTTTTTTTTTTTTTTTTTTTTTTTAATTTTATTTTTAATGTAAGATGTCTGTGAGGGCGATTTTTACTTTATGTTCATTTCAATTCATTAAAAGGTTTTCTTTACCGATATTAAAGTTTTGTGAAAGTTCTCGTGAAATGTACAATCCTTTTTAGTATCAAATATCTAATAGGACTTGCAGCGTGTGATCACATACAATAAGCTTATATATATGTTTTTAATTTATGTTGCAAGCTAGTTCGTCATTCCTTACTGGTGAACGAGTTACCTCAACGGACGACGTCAGAATACGGATTGCACACTTCTATAGTTAATTAACATGTAGTATGTGCAAAACGTACAGGATGCATGTATTAAAAAGTTCTAAGAGTGCAATAACAACAACAGGAACACGGAAGCCAGCACAACCACATTAAAAAAGAGCGATGCAAATTGTCCTTAATAGACAAAAAATTAAAACACAAATTTAGAAGAAATTATCAAACCAGGATTTTTACAAGCTTGGAAATTAATTTGCCAAACATATAAATCTTGTACTTGGAACCTCTAGTTACACATATTAGAAATGACATGACTGAACTATAAGCGATAAAGTGGTGTATAATACACAACCACACAAACATTGTTCAATAATAGAAAATTTAAATAGGGAACTAATGGTACGTAAACAAAAGGTTGGTTCATTCGTGAAGCTATCAACGAGGGTTTTGTACTTGCAACCTTATTTCTTCTGTTCCAATACTGCTATAACCGTATTCTCCAAGAGGAACAATATAAAGGTCAAGCTCTTCACGTTCACCCATTAAGTTACTTGATTCATTGTCGCTTTCTTGATATATCCAGGGATGTTTGTCATGCTTCATTAACGATTCAAGATCCATAGTCACTTCTTTCATGCTAGGCCTATTCCTACCTACTTGGTTAAGGCATCTGTACACCAGATCACATGCGGCTTTAAGCTGCTCATCAGTTGCCTCCTCTACTATTTGTCGGTCAAGAATCTCATGCAATCGATCTTCCATCTTTGCCTTGACAAAATATGTTGCTAGATTTCTATCCTCAAGACATCTTTCCATATTAAGTGGTCTTTGCCCTGTTATTAGTTCAGCAAGAACCACTCCAAAGCTATACACATCACTCTTATCTGTTAGTTGACCGGTATGAAAATACTCAGGATCCAAGTATCCGAAGGTTCCTTGAACTAGTGTAGTGACTTGATCATGACCCAACGGGACTAACCTTGATGCACCAAAATCCGCTATTTTTGCGGTGTAATTTTCATCCAACAAGATGTTAGTAGACTTGACATCTCTATGTATGATGGTCATTCTAACATTTGTGTGAAGATAAGCAAGTGCACCTGCTGATTCATGTGCTATCCTTAAACGGTTTACCCATGACAATCTCTCCATCCCACTTTTTCTATTATGAATGTGATGATGAAGAGTATCATTAGGGATAAATTCATAAACTAGTAATGGAACATCAGTTTCCAAACAACATCCCAGAAGCTGCACCACATTTTTGTGTTTTATTTGTGTAAGAATTACCATTTCATTTATAAATTGCTCCCTTTGTCCTTGATCCAGTCTTTGGGACTTCTTGATTGCTACCACACACTTATTGGGTAGAGTCCCTTCGTAAACAATGCCATTACCTCCTCTGCCAAGTATTCTATCCTCCGCATAATTATCCGTTGCTTCTTTTAGCTCTTGAAATTAAAAAACTTTCATGAAACCGACACCAATACCACCCGCGGTTTTGAATTTCTCTTCCAACAACGCACCTCCATTTTGCTCATAGAATTTTTCTCGTAGCTTGGCTATCTTTCTTTTCTTGGCCATAAAGTACAACACTGATAATCCCGTGAGTAATGCTAGGAATCCAATACCCATGCCTGTAAGGGATGTTTTTTTGAAAGGCAATTATATACATAATTATAAATATAAATAAAAACTACATGTACGTGATGAGAGGCACATATACATTACAAATACTTTATATCCTTGGTTTTAATAGTATGTTTGAAATGTATTTCACAAATAAAAGTGTGTCTTTCTACATGCTTGGTTTCATAAGTGTTTTTTAAATACGTTCCATTACTAAAAAAGTATGCTTTTACAAGTTGTGCCAATAAAAAATATCACTAACTTGGTTTTGTTAGCGATAGTTCTTATGACTACGGTTAAACTTTTTGTATAAAAGTCAAGAAATTTCAACGATTACTCATTTTCTACATCTTTATGTGATATTATAATTCAAATTTTGACTTTATTTTTATTGTTTGTAAAAAGTTTTGTCGTTTTGCTATTTTAAATACCTATTTTTAGGATTCAAGGGAACTAGTAAATACCTATCGAGAGTCCAACCACATTGAATGGTTTACTACGACAATCATTTGGAATCTTGCCATCACCAGAATACCCTTTTTTACAGTTGCATGTGTAACTCCCGGGAGTATTAACACAAGTTCCATAACATGGAATATCCTCCATTCGATCACACTCATTGATATCTAGCATAAAAGGGAACACAACCAATGATCGGCTAATCTTCAACATAACAAAATTAGGAATCATTATATATGACATATCATAAAGAGCTAAATACGTAATTTATAACACTAAATTTTACTACAATGAAAATATTATTTTTGATAGACCTATTAGTGACAACAAAACGTGTCATTATGTATAACTTTTTTATGGACCTATTAGTGCACACAAAACACTCCCAACAGTGATATTTTTTTAAAACAAACATCCCAACAGTAATTAAACAAAACACACTACAGAAAACATATGCAAAAGATCGGTTGGCCAAGCGATCGAATTGGACAAATTCGTAGGGGAATTGTGTTTAACTTAGTTATACAATATGCTTGATAATTTGTATTTCTTATATAGTGTTTTAATAACTATATTAATTGTATTTATTTACCAGTTAATTTATAAATGTAATTGTACAAAAGTAAATTTTACCTTTTGCTTTACTAGTTGTATTCATTTAAAAATATGGACCACATTAATTGTTCATTTAAAACTAAAATAAAGAGATTTTTTTTTGTTTGTTTTAAAGTGTTGTACCCTATACTTTAAGTTGTATGCAATAAAATTAAAAGAGAAAGGCATGCATGCTTTATATGTAGTATAGATAATGAAATATTTTATAAATTTAAGAAAGATGATATGCAATGTCTCGATGGACTATGCGTTGATAATTATATGTTAATGCAATAAATAATAGTAAAAGAATTGTTTTACTCAAAAAGTAAATTGAGGTCTATATTTTCTTTACAACTATTTAGTCATTTAAAAATGTATGTCTTGCTTATAACTAATCTTATATGTAGACAAATGTTCAAATTATAGAGACAAAGTTAATTGCGTTGTGTTAATGGTTTCCTTATAATAGAATGATATACATTAGTTAAAGTTTAGTTATATTGAAGTTGAGGGAATCTTGTGAAAAGGAAAAATATAATGTAAGGACACATGTAATTAACTTTAGATTATACCTTGGCAGCCAGGAGACAGATATGGATTTCCTTCATAACCTTCTTTACATTCACAACGGTAACCACCACTTTCCCTTGTAGAGTTAACACATACGCTATTTGAATGGCATGCAAAACCAACTGCTGCTTTGGCTTCAGAACAACTCTGATTACCAATAGCCCATTCAAGCACTATCGGCACAGTAGCCTCGGTCCTCTTTTTGAAATTACTATCATTTAAATCATTAAGACCCTTAAACTTGAAAACATTCTCCTCACCAACAAAGGCGTATGTACAAGGACTAAACGACCCCGTATAGCTCATATTATCACTTGAATTACGTACCTTAGTTGTGTAAGAGGTTATGCCGTGGAGTATGGATGATTGACAACAACCATTTCCTGTACACTCGCCGGCGACTACCTCCCCCGGCCGTGAACAATAGACCATACAACAAGAAGCCGGCAAAATTTCATAAACTCTATTTTCTGAACTTGTTAACTTTTTGAATTTGCTCAGGAAAGCAGCACTATCGCAACCGATAGCTGTGAACTTGTTAACCTTGGATAAGGTGTAGGGCCCGACAGCAAAGTTCACCTTGATTAAGATATCATTGTATATTGTGCCATTTGGAGAATAGCACCTGCTCGCCAATATATTGGAAAGCCGGATGGTGGAATCAGATATCAATTTGATAGACTTGTTGTCGCCTTTATAAATAGTGGCCTTTGGAGGGTTTAGTGAAGTGTTGCAGTTGATGCGAAATCCCTCATTTAAATAACACTCTGAGTTGTTGCCAACACCGAAAGGGTAAGGGACAATTAAGTCCCCGCATCGGTTGTCACATCCTGGCTTCGCAAGGTTGGTTGAGTTAATGAATGTGTACCATTCAGTGGTAGAATTCGTAACAGAAGCCATAAACGAAAACATTTGAAAGAGTGTCCACAATAGAACAAGGGTTTTCATGGCTTTCTTTGTAAATTTTTGGCTTCCAAGTGCTGTTGAATTTAAGGGGTTCTCAAACTAACTTTATATAGGCTACAAGACACGCTTTGATTAATCTACGGGAAGACAAGTCATTTGAAGACCCGACATATTTTTATTTAATTAAGTAATTTTCAGATAAAACAATAAACAAAGACTACACATATTCTATGATACATAAATTAAACAAACGTTTACTGTTTATCAGAAATTAACAGCATCGTTACTCTCGGTCGATAGTCAAGCTTCTAAAATTTAGCTACACATTAATCCTCTTAATACAGGGTTAATATAATTGGTAGACTTATTTTACATACAAAACTTTTCTCACATACTAAGGTACAAAACAAAACAGTTTATCGTTAGACAAAACAAATTGTACCATTAAGACGAACTTTAGTATTTTTTTTTAAGAAAGCAAATTTTTTACAATCTGTACCACAATATCTATTTCTCATGTCTCCAACAAGACTTGAACCCACAGTCTCAAAGTTGATGGACCATTCATATATTGCTGGGCCAAGAGGCCTTTGGTCATTTAGTTATGTTTCTACAAACAGACACTTTGATATACTTTCGATAAACTCTTTTTGTTTATTTTTTTAACATTTTATTTTCGGTATTGAAACTCATATGATATGTGATCTAACGCTAATATCGAAGTTTGAATACTAAACATCTGTACTAAAATTGACACAAGTATTTGTCTAAATTAAAAACTTTTCCTCTTTCTTGCAATGAAAAACACACATTCATGACTTTCCAACCATATATCACGCACTGTATTCAAATTATATATTATAGCAGTTTATTTGTGAAACTTCTATAATCACATGTGATGACAACAAATGTAGTAAAAATCACATGTAATTGAGATCATATGTGATTAAAATCACTTTAATCACATGTGATTTTATGTGTTTAATCAAACTTTAATGAAATAGCTGGACTAATCTACAATTCAAAATATAATGTGTTATATATGGTTGGAAAACTATGAATGTATAGTTTCTAAGAAAAAACGGTGAACTTTTAAATTATCGTAAAAAAAGTTATGTTTATTTTATTACGTGTTTAGATATTCAAATATTCCAATTAGTTTTTAATTACATGTAATTTCTTATGCAAGTTTCAACAACGCAAAAAGACAAAGAAAAAAGACAAAAAAATGTGAAAAAAAAGTTTGCCGAACAAATATCAAAGTGCCAATTTATAGAAGGGGCATTTTCATATCTACCCAACAAAACCATGAAAATTTAATATTTACCCAAATGATGCTTTAAAAGCATTGTACACAATGCATTCAATAATTGTATTTTGGGTATATTTGAAATTAATGTTAAAAAGAGGGGGAAATATGAAATTATCCCTTTATAGAAAGATAACTAAATGTTCCTCGTGATGGTGTAATTTTTTTCGCTTAACAATTAACAGTTTAAAAGATATTTTTATATTATTTATTTATTTATTTTAAATAAAAAAAGAGCTGAAAGGGTCTAACTTAAAAAATGAGTGGCTATAATTGATTCTTTTTTATATGCAACTAAATATTCGGTAAGTAAATCAACTTAAATCTAATATTATAAGTTTTCTTTTAAATTTCAGTTTGAACCCTTCAATTATTCGTTAATTAATTATTTATGTAATTAGGCTTAGGTGTGGTGTGGTGGGTCCGGAGTATAACTTTGACTGGCAGGGTCTCACGGTCATCGCTAAACTTTGAAACAGTCTACGCCAATAAATTTACCGATGGGCATATTGGGAGGACTCATTCGCGACAATATGTCCTCGCCAATTGGAAGAAAGCACACCAATTTCTATAGATTCCATTTCATTACGAACACCATAATAGTTACTCAGTATTCCATTTTAATGTAGTCGTAGATTCATGTTTCAAGAATAAGTAGACGCGTTAATGAAAAATATCTTCTATTTTGGGTCATTGATGTCGCTTTATTTTGAATTGTCTGATCCGCGTTTTTTTTAATAAAAGACTTCCAATTCCTAAGAAAAACACCTAAGATTTTTCTCACTGGTCCCAAATGAATATCCCATGAAATTTCTTTTGGTTGCTTCCATATTTTATTTTTGCAATCTATCTGCATTGTGGCCCTCCTTTGTGATAATGGTAAAACGACCATCAATCAATACAAATAGTGGCACTGGGTGTTTTTATAATTTTCCAAAATGCAGAAGTTCATTGAAATTAAAAAAGATCATATTCCAAAAGAAATAACCCCCTGGCTAACGTGCTTATGTAATATCTTTGAAAAAAAATATATGTGCTTATGTAATGGAGTATCTTTGAAAATTACTCAGTAACCTATTCAATTTAACTTCTAGACATGTAATCAGTTATAAATTCTTGTTATCTGAATAGTACGTACTTGTGAGTCGTGATGGTGATTGTTCTAGTTGTTTGTATTGACAGGGCCAACTTGTGATCTTGTCCTCTAGAGAAGACCTTTAAAAGCCGTGATCGATATTTTTCCCATTGGTCACATACGAATGTGCCATGATATTTTCTAGTTTTCTAATGGGTCCCTTTTAACTTTGGACATTGGCGGTGTTGTCGTCCTGTAATATAACGCTACGACAACATGTAGCTTTACAATTTAAGGCTATTTTCTGTCCTTTCTATTCGTTTTGTGTTTTTGACTTTTAATTTATATAATAAGTAGCGTGAAATTACAAAACGAATGTGTAACGAAGTGGAGATCCATAAAGAACCCATACATGCCATAGAACCTATCAACCAATCATATACACCCATTTATATTTTCCACCTTTTTTTTCAAAACAACATATCTTGCAAACGGTAAATCTTTAAGCTACAAAAAAATACCATCACGACGAGAATTAAATGATCTTTCTATAGATATGCATTGTTATATACTTTCGACGAACTTTTTTTTTTAGTTTCCACCCAGAAAGAATCATATATGATTCGTAAAAATCATATATGATTCGTAAAAAATCATATATGATTCGATTCTTACGAATCATATATGATTTTTCTGAGCGAAAAAAAAAAAAAAGTTCATCGAAAAAAAAGTTCGTCGAAAGTATATAACAATGCATATCTATATAAAGATAATTTAATTCTCGTCGCGATGGTATTTTTTTTGTAACTTGACGATTTACGGTTTGCGAAATATTTAAGTTTTTAAAAAAGGGTGGAAGTTTATTTTTTTATTTTGATAAAAAAAATGAGTGGCTAAAATTGTTTGATGGGTTCTATGGTATAGAAACTAAAGAAGGAAAATCCGAAACCTTGTACAGGGAACATTTATGATATATAACTATTATACATGTTATCTATCAAGAGTACACAGTGTGTTAAGATGAATACCTTCATAAAATGATACATTTATTCTTCCCTACATGTAGTAGAAAAAAAGTGGAACAAATCCCATGCCAAACAACTATTTAACATAGCCCATGCCTCTTGTCTCTATTAAACCGGATGTAATGATGGTGGTCTTTACCATCGCCAACTCAGCGGCACATTATCACCTTTCACACCACCTTCACCCGGTAACAATCACTCACCTTTTCCAATTTTATCACATCAAGTAAAGCCCCCGTGATAAAGAGGGAATATATCATAATATCATGTAATTTATAGTTGTTCATTTTGGCACTCTAGGCTACCTCAAACTTATTATGCATGAACCATTCATGCTAGTATTTGGTTATTAGTAAAGTTTACTGCAACTTGAGTCTTAAAAGACCTGTGTTCGTTAATGTACGCAAAATCGTGTTCCATGAAAATATATTTCTATCAGGCATTACATCTATCAACTTATATTCATGATTCATCATTACTAAGACTAAACTTGCCATATACGTCAGCGAGTCTTTAAGTGAATGTCTCTGAAGAGAATCATGATGGGCGGGGATAAATTAGGAATGTTTGGAAGGTGAGTTTGATTTTTAAGGATTGGTTTATAAGTGTCGCTAAAGGTGATGAGTTGATTAGATGAAGGTTGTTCACTATAGAAGTCAATAAGGTGTAAAAGTCAGAATATACTGACCTGTCGCTAATAAAGTGATGTCATTAAAATATTGTTATATTGTCGCAATTTTTTTTTTTCTTTTTTTTTCTTTTTTTTTTTTTTTAATCACAAAAACACATGAAATGGCCGGAATAAATATCGTGATTCGTGAATCAAGCATTCGTAAATGTGCAAAAATATGGGTGTTTAGATGAAATCGAAATTTGTTACGAAAATATGCGAAAAAATAAGGTTGTCGTTTTCGCTTTCTTGATCGGTTTCTTTCTATTCGGTATCCTTGTTTTATATTCTCTTAAAAGCCTCCGACTGAATAAAGTGATACTATCTTTGAGTATACTCAATGATAGCAGTGGCGGACTCAGGATTTTAGAAGGCGAGAGACAAAAAAAAATTTTTGATAAAATTTGTGATGCATTTTAATAAAAAGGTTACAAACTTTTTTTTTACACTAAAAACTAAGGTTTTTATATTTTTGGTTTTAAGGTGAGGGGCAATTTGTTTTTTTGAGATGGTGCACTTTAATGAAAAGATTAAAAAAAAATCTGATTTTTTCGACGAATCGTGGAGGGCACCGCCCCCAAAGTTAACACTTGGTCCGCCCCTCGACTATTTTTAAGTGGTGATGGACATCTTCAGTAAGGAATAAAGTGACACTGTCTTTGACTATACTCGGTGATAGACTAAAGTTTTAGTTATTATCTTGTCCTTTCGAGAAGACTCTCAATAGTCTTGAGAAAAACACCAAATATTTTTTTTATTGATTCCAAACGAATATCTATCATATGAACATTATTTTGTTTGCTTTCAAAATTTATTTTTCATATTTCAACTATGGTGGCTTTCGTTTAGTATAAAGCAATACATAGTAGATTCTTCTAAGTATTGGACACTTTGTGATGTTGTCCTCTTGAGAAGACCCTCAAAAACCTTGTTCGAAAATTACATCAATTATTTTTCTCATTGGTCCCAAACGAATGTACCATGAAATTCTATATTTGCCGTGTCAAATGAAACGTTTTTTTCTTTTCTTTTCTTTTTTCCTTTTTTTTTTCTTTTATCATTTTTAATGTAAGATGTCTTTGTGGGTGTTTTTTATTTTTTGTTCATTTCAATTAGTTAAAAGGTTTTCTTTTCCGATATTTAAAGTTTTGTGAAGGTTTTTGTGTTTTTTTTGTCCAAATTAAATAAATAAGAAATTAAGTGAAGAATACATTTTAGTATGAAATATCTTATAGGACTTAGCGAGTGATCACGTATACTATAGGCATCTATATGTTTGTAATTTCTATTGTAAGCTAGTTCGTCATTTCTTACTGGTGAACGAGTTACCTCAACAGACGAAATCGGAATTCGTATTGCACATTTTTTCGTGAATTAACATGCAAAATGTATATGAAAAAGAGCGCTGAATATTGTCCTTAATATAGTAGACAAAAAATTATAACACAGATTTAGAAGGAAATATTAAACTAGGATGTTAGCATCACGAAAAATTGATGAACTAATTGCTATTCTTTTCGTTAGGAACCTTGTAATTTGTCTTGGTCGATGTAATAGTTAGTTGATAGTATTGGGCTAAAATGGTTTTTATGTTGTTAAGTATGTAAGCCAAAATGGTCTAGCCCATAACTAATCAACGTAGCCAAGCCCACTAGAGCCCATTAGGGCGTATGATGTAACCAACTATACAAACATCTCAAATGCTTTCATTTGAGAGGTGTGGAAGCAATGTGTGTGTGTTTTATATCATATTTCAATCTATATCACATTTTTTTCATCTCTCTCTCTCATCTCCTTCACCACGTCTCTCTCTCTAAATCTATAGTTTGTGTGTTGTTTGATTGACTAAAATATGTGACCTACAAGTGGTATCATTCGTCTAACAATAATCTAGGAGTGTTTGTATTGTTCAAAAATCATTTTTTTTGTTGAAGTTTTAAGTCAAAAGTTGCGTTGTTTTTACAAAATTGTGACTTTTTGTTGGGTCTATTAGATTTGATGATACAAAACAAGAAAGAATGAAACAATAGGGACTTAATATGACAAGAAGGAATTCTACAAAAGATGGAGAAGGACTTGCTTGCAAAAGTAGATTTATATTTTAGTCCTTCGTAGTATTCTTGTAACCCTAATTCTGTATTATATAAACAGAATACAGGGAATAGGTTTTTATTAAGTCTTCCATAATGTAGATATCTAAAGGTGTGTATGTGTGCCTAGGCATCAAGTCCTCTAATGGATGCCTGGGTTCGTTAGCTTCAAGATCAATTCATTGATCCTTGTTATAGTTTAGATAACACGTTATTAATATAATTGAGGCTGATTTGGAGAAAACCTTGTTGATAACATTGATGTTCTTATTTATTATTCCGCTGCATATTATCCAATGTTATTGTTCCTAGATGATATGAGGTCTAAACAACCTCGAGCTACAACGATCCAACAAGTGGTATCAGAGCTTGTGATCTAGAAGTTATTAACAAGAAGATTTTGTTTCTTAAAAGTTTGTTGTTCCAAATCTATTGCTACGATGGGTGATGAAACTCATATGGTGACTGCTTCAAGGGTACCCATGCTGAATCCTGCTGAGTATGAGCTTTGGAAGAGAAGGATCAGACAATACATTCGCATGATTGATTTCAACATGTGGAATGTTATTGTTAATGGTGATTTTGTACCTGAGAAGAGTGCTGATGGGAAGGAGATACCAATTAAGTATGCTGAAGCTAACACAGTAAGGAAGATGGAAATCAAAGCACATAGTATTCTCTTAATGGGAATACCTAATGAATTTCAAATGGACTTTGATGACTGTGAATCTGGAAAAGAATTGATGGATGCTGTTGAATTCAGGTTTGGAGGGAATGATGCTACTAAGAAATCAAGGAAAAACATGCTGAAGCATCAGTTTGAGAATTTTACTTCTGAAAGTGGAGAGAAGATTATTGGCACATACAACAGGCTAAACCAACTTGTTAGCCATCTAAAGCTTGTTGGTTATGTGGTTCCACAAGAGGATGTAAATCTAAAATTTCTTAGAAGTCTTGCACCTGAATGGAGTATGCACACAGTTGTGTGGAGGAATAAGCCTGATTTTGAAACTATGAAGTTGGAGAGTCTCTACAACAATTTAAGAGTGTATGAATCAGAACTATCTACCTCTTCTACTTCATCTTCTGGTACTCAAAATCTTGCCTTTGTATCCTCTAAAGGAAAAGAATCTCACTCTGCTACTCATTCTACTGCTTATGGAGTCTCTGCTGCTGATGGATCTGCTGCCAGTTCAAATGATAAGATCTCTACCAGTGATATTGCTTTGTATGCATTCTTGGCTGAGCTCACAACTACTATAAGGTCACATGTCTTAAATCAAGACTTGGATTATATTGATCCTGATGATCTTGAAGAAATTGATCTTAAATGGCAAATGGCTATGTTAACCTTGAGGGCAAGAAAGTTTTTGAAAAAGACTGGAAAAGAAATCAAGTATAAAGCTAAGGACAGTCCAGGCTTTGAAAAATCAAAGAGAGTGCTACAATTGCAACAGGAAGGGACATTTTGCTAGAGAGTGTAGAGCTCCAAAGAAGAATGCTGATGCTGCAAAGAAGGTTACTGAAGAATCAAAGACTGCACTAGTGTCTTGTGATGGACTGGGAGATTATCATTGGAGTGATATGGCTGAAGAAGAACCAAATTTCTCTTGTTATCTGAATAGTACGTACTTGTGAGTTGTGATGGTGATTGTCAATGTTTTGAAAACCGGGTTCGAAATCTACCCGGTCGAGTCACCGGGCACCGGGTCGACTGGTTTGACCGCCGGGTCAACCCGGTTTTCAATTTATTATTTTTTAATTTTTGACCGGGTCAACCGGTTCGGCCACCGGGTCAACCCGGGTTTTTATTAAATTTAAAAAAAAAAACGAAACCCGACCGGGTTTCGAGAACCGGGTTGACCCGGGTCACCCAAAACCCGGCAGGTCTAACCGGTTAACCCGGTTTTAAAAACCCAGGTTGTTTTGACCCATTTTTTTTTGGAACCGGTCAAACAGGTTAACCCGGCCGGGTCGACCCGGGTTTCCAAACACTAGTGATTGTTCTAGTTGTTTGTATTGACTTGGCCAACTTTTGATCTTGTCCTCTAGAGAAGATCTTTAAAAGTTGTGATCGCGAAAACACCAGTTATTTTTCCCACGCGTCCCAAACGAATGTGCCACGATATTGTCTAGTTTTCTAATGGATCCCTTTTTGACTTTAGACATCGTTCAACTTCGCAATTTACGGCTATTTTCTCTCCTTTCTATTCGTTTTCTGTTTTTGACTCTTTTTTTATATATAAATAGACTAAGACCCGCGGGTTTCGCGGGTGGCAACAAAAAATGCTTTTTATTTAATGTTATCAATAAATTATTGAAACTTAAAATCCGCAGACTAATAGAAAACAAAATCATAAAATTTTAACTGTAGTAATAACACAATTATTGTTCCACATAAATGGAGTGACAAGTTAAAATGAAACATTATACATAACATTATACAATAACACATAAGATAGATATATCTGACTATCTGTTAACAATAACTTGACACACACTGAACAATGTGTAATAGTGTATTTACCCCAAAACCAATTAAATTGTCATTAAGCGAAGTGAAAATGATGGCTACACATGAAGTAAAAGATTCAACCCGGACACTAAGACCTATTCATATATGATTGAGTTGGCGCATATAATAACCATGGAATGATGCATGACCATAATACAATACAATTGCAATTCTGTTCATACTCGTAATCCACATAACAAATTTGCTTCAAGTGCACTAATAGATGATCTTTCGGGTACTTCATCACATTAGTTCTATGCTTCTTAAGACTTCGACCGTTGTGACTTTTGTCACCATTTGACAGCATATTTCAACCATGTTAAAAAAATATTCAAATGATTCATAACACTTTTAACAATCTTGAGGAGAAAATAGAGCTACTCAGATAATTTTAATTAATATAAGATGGTGCAGGAAGTGCACTGGAAAATTTAAGTACAACATAATTTATGAATATACTTAAGATACTTTTAATGACATCCTCCTTGAAAAGCCCAAAAATCAACCCGTCTCCATGTCATGCAATGATTACCATAGCCTGGAAATAGGAAGGTGAAATTAAACTGTTACCGAATCTAATAAAAAAAGTATCAACAACTACATGGTCATATTCTATACCTAAAAGACTAATATAATAGGTATCCACATCCGATCAAAGCTCCTATAAAGGTGAAAAAATGTGCGCCCTTTAACAGAATTTGTTTTAGGTTTCTTCTTTCTGGATATTACTTGGTTACGTCCGTCCAGTTGAATGTAAGATCTTATAGAACAAAACAATGAACACCTTATAAATAACTAAACATTTCCAACTTTACACTGCAAGAAAAGTTTCTGGA
>JARVZY010009321.1:0-26827 GCA_030686995.1 Artemisia argyi
CATCCAAAATGCTTCCTTTTCCAGAATTCACTCCAAAAGTACTTAAAATGAGAAATGGAATGATTTAGGGCATTATTTGATCAAATAAATTCGAATTCGGGCTTAAATGACCCCCTAAAAATGGTTCATTTTTCGCCTCATCAGTGTCTCAGGGTGAGACTTTGGAATCGTGGACATGGTTTTTGTCCAAATTGAAAGAATGCACAGGGGAACATCCAAGGTTAACTATCATATCTGATCGACATGTATCTATACAATCTACATGTCAATCTGTTTTCCCGAATGCATTCCATGGGCATTGTTGTAGGCATCTCATGATGAATTGTAATTTGAAGAGAAAAAAGATTAGGGTTTTATTTTGGAAGATGTGTAAAGCTTACACACCCGATGAATTTAATTTGGTGCTAGCTGAACTTGGTGGCAAAAGGCCGGATGCTTACAACAAACTAATACAAGCTGGCGTTGAAAGGTGGTCTAGGGCATACTCCGCTGGTAATCGTTACAATTACATGACGTCTAACAACGCAGAGTCAATCAATTCGTTAACAAGAAATGTTCGAAGAGTACCCATGACTAACCTTATGGAGTGGTATAATCGACTTGTCTATGAGTGGTACTACAATCGTCGGGAAAAATATAAAGGTACGATTTTTGTTTTGTTTGTTTTTTTTTTCATAAGATAAATATTTTGCATATTTAACGTTATGACTACTTATTAATGAATATTATTTTATTCAGATGCAAAATTAGGTGCACTAAGTGATTGGGCAACTGAAAAAATTCAGGACCGAATGATAAAGAGCACTATTGGATTGTGGCCGACATTTTTGTCAACAGGATGTACGTAGTCAATGATCATCGAAAAATCCATATGGTGGATTTAGACGAACATACATGCACATGTAATAAGTGGCAAATGTCTGCCTTGCCTTTTGGTCATGTTTTAGCGGCTTGTAGAGTTATGGAAATGACGGATTTTAATCATTTGCCAAGTGACCGGTTTCAAAAAACAGAGCTTAAAGCTACGTACATGGGTTTGGTATTTCCTGTTGGAGAAGTTTCCGGTTGGCAATGTCCTAATTACTTGAAAGTTGTTAAACCACCAGTTATGGTTAAACCCAATCTGGTAGACTGAAGAACAAAGATCGGGTTAGATCTCAAGGTGAGGAACCGGTACCAGTCAAGTGTGGAAGGTGTGAAAATCTTGGACACACCCGACAGAGTTGTAGAGAAACATTGCCAAAGAAAAAAGTATGTTACACCTCATTTTTTTATAGTTTCATTCCTAAATTCGTAAATTGACTTGGACAATTTTTAGGAAAAGGTATCTGCTAAAGCAAGATCACAAGAAGCACAACCGCAAGTGTACTCACAACAACCACATGCACAATTCTACTCACAACAAGCACAAGCACACTTCTACTCACAACAAGGAATGCCAAGCTCACAAGAAGGACAAGTCTACTCGCAACAAATTTGGCCAGATTTTTTCAAAGCTGTTAATTTAGGTGACCCGTAGGGTGGGATACTTTAGATTTTTATATGTATGGTAAAACAGCAGTTCATATCAATGAAAGTTGCAAGCTTTTCTTTAACATGTGTAAATAGCTGATTATTCAACACACAAGCAATCATAAAACTTAAAGTTCGCAGATTGGAACAAAAGTAAAACATAAGTAGTGTCATGAAACACAGTCAAATAGTCATAGTGAAACAGGTCACAAATGTTTGCAAAATACAAGGACGAACCATTTGTTTGCATCTAGTACACAATTTAAAAACCTACACAAATATCTTGTGTTTGAAATAGAAACGGGCCATCTGGTCTCGATATGCAAGGGCTGTCTGGACTGGATCTTCAACAGCTAACGGCATCCCATAGAAAATAAGAAACACATAAAATCCATCAAGATAATTCACACATAGAAATACCAAAACCTAGTAAAAAACGGGTCAGTAGTCACAAAGTTAGGATGCAGGGCAGAAATATGTCCAACATGTCCATTTTAGGCCTCTCAAAAGCTAGTAAAAAAATCACAAAATTATAAAAAAATGTTTATGGACTCACAAGCTAGGAGATTCTAAATGTCCACAATTTCATATCTAAACACTCAATAATTAGTGAATTAAAAATCACACTATACCTGCATTTGAAACTCTTTCTTTTATTTATTTATTTATTTATTTATTTATTTATTTTTTTGCAAAAGTTGACTTAAGTGAAATTCTAACTATCCTAGATGATTCAATTAGTTGTTATAAGCTGTAGTAAGACTAATATAAGCTAATTTGAGCTAAAATGCACCTATATGAATGACTTATCTTTCCTAAAACCTATCACAAACTAACTAACCTGTAAAGAAATAAGCAGACAAAGACGCCGCAATCACCAAATATCCCGCCCTGCTTTAGGATGTTATGTGCATTCTTGAACTTAATGTTATATGCTAGGGGATTGATTCCTTTGCTTCTAAACACACCAGTCTGCTTTAGAATTACAGGAAGCTTACACTCCAAACACCTTCTCATATTCAAATACCAAGGTCGAGTTTCAGGTTCATGATAGCCTTCACTATCATAGAATGTAACAAGTCTAGATTTTTTGTGAAAATGCGCAAGCGACCAATGTTGCTTGGGTTCATTTATCAGAATGAAGACCTACAATGTTTACTAACAAAATTTATATAATCCACATAATTAAACCATTAGATGATAAAAGATGGGTTACCGATAAATACATGTTCCACATTCTTCCATGCAATTGGGTAAATTTCATCGGTTGCATAAAACAGTGGCATTGAGTGTTGAAGTAGAAGAGTTAGAAAGTAACAACTAACCATTGACCAATCTGCAGAAGAATCTCTGAAATACCACATGTACCATACCCAAAGATCAATGTGCTGTAGGCAATAAAACAAATAGTCAACGAAAATTTAACATATAGTTTTACCGAAAAATACATTGTAAATAGATATTTTTACTTACCTCGTCAAGTAACCAACCAATCCGTTTCTCATCACAGCAAAGTAAAGCTTCCCAGAAAGTAAGATCCACAGTAATGTCATTATACCAAGGAAACTTGCAACGAGTATGGGTAAAGGTAATCATAAAATTATCTGGTGAGGCGAAAAATGATCCGTTTTTAGGGGGTCATTTAAGCCCGAATCCGAATTTATTTGATCAAATATTGCCCTAAATCGTTCCTTTTGTGATTTTAGGTACTTGGAGAGTGAATTCTGGAAAAGAAGCCATTTTGGACGTTTTTGGAGCATAAAAGTGAAGAAAACGGCAAAGTCTCAAATTTCTATGCTGGAACAGTGCATGAAGGCGTCACAGATTGCTCTTGACGGCGTCAAGACCCAAAGAATAAAATACCGTGGTAGCTGACGGCGTCACATAGGCCGTCATAAGTAGATCAAGGTTATCCGAGGAAGTATTTGGCGGCGAGATGACGGCGTCACACCATTGCTCTTGACGCCGTCACCTCGGTTTTCCTATATATAGTTTTCTAGTTTTTTCATTAAAAAGGGGAGAAGTTTTGGTGAAACCCTAAAGACGAATTTGGTGCATCTTTTACAGGTTTTTCAAGGGTTCCAAACCCTTGATACCTTGCATTGTAATTGAGATAAGTGTTCCAAACCCTAAAGACGAATTTGGTGCATCTTTTACAGGTCTATGTGTTGGTTGTTTATATCTTGTTCTTGTCTCAATTCCATTATGCTAGGCTAGATCTCTTTTGTGTTTGCTTAGATCTAATGAAACCTAGATGTTGATTATGTGTTGATTACTTGTTTATTCTTGTCTTGGATGAATGATTTTATATGTTAGGCTTAAGAAAACTGGCAGATCTCCAAATGGTAACATGCTTGAACGTCTTAAGAAACATGAACCGAGTCGTACTAGGTCTTTATTGGTTGTATTTAATGCGTGAGCCACTGTTTACAATCCCTATAGTTGTGCTGGGTCATGGTGTAGGAGGAGATAAGAGCTTATAGAATTGGGGAGTTATGTATGCCACCCCATGAATGGTATTAAGGAATACAATCCGTCATCCATGCAATTATAACAAGTAATTAACGTGTAAATATATATCTAGGGAGTAGTGAAGTCTAAGTAAACACAATTTCTCCAATTACTGCTCACAACCTTAGTATAATTTAGTTTAATTTCATTTTTAGTATTTTATTTTGATTACATATTAGTTTTGGGTTAGTTGACTAGCAACTAATTCCGCCCACTCTTCCAAAACCCGAGATTTTACTTGCTTTCATAAAAATATAAAAATATAAAAATAGTCATCCCTCACCTTTAGAACTAGTAATTAGGTTTTCGAATCCTAGCGACACTATTCCTAAGCTGAACGATCAATCCCCCGGTACTTGTCACTATACTATACTACAACGATCAGGTACACTGCCTGGTGGGGGTTGTAAGCTTCTGGGGATCCCTCGAGAGGTAAAGCCTGTTGCGATTCCCACGCATCAAGTTTTTGGCGCCGCTGCCGGGGAATAGTTATTGTCTAGGTTAGGATTTCTTTTTATTAGGTCTACTTGCTAGATTCCTTTCTAGTAAGATTTTATTTTTATTTTTAGGTCTTCTTTAGTCTATCTTATTTCTTTGTGTCTTTGTTCGTAAACTGTTTCGATGGATAACAATAACATTGATCGACTGATTCCTGTTATTCGTGTTTTTCGTCGTAGGATGTTCCAAATGCCCGCCCCACTTCCTTTAGCAGAAAATGAGAACCCACCTACCCTCTCACCTAACCACCACTTTGACAATAATTCTGAGCTAGAGGAGTCTGATCATGATGATGACCGTAGGGCTAGTCCTTTTTACTATTCAGACTCCGATGAGGATCTTGATGATGGTGACGTAATTAATGAGGATAGAATGGAGGAGGAAATAAACCCTCTTAGGTATGTTGACCCTAGAACTAGGATCGAGTGTGATAGTTCATTTAACATGCAATTCCCTTGTAAGATCGGATTTAAGAGCTTTAACGCCTATCTCAACTCATCTCTTCCAATGAACATAATCTCGTGTAACGAATACAATAAAATCATGGTAGAGGAGTTAGAATACAAAGGAGAAAACATCATTGCTAAGGCAGTACCATTGCATGTGTTTGTAGGAAGGTTGGTTTATCTTGTTGAGTTCATGGTTATGGAGAATCTAGGAGAGTTTATTGATAATAAATTGACCCATGTTGTGTTTGGAAAACCCTTCAAACGGTTGACCAACCTCGATGAAAAACTCATAGAAGGGCTAATTACATTCTCGGATGGGGATGAAGATTTTGTCTATCAAATGCCCCGCGCACATCCTAGGTTCAAAGATTTTTCCATGGAAAAGTGTAGTAGGTATCCGCCCATGGAAATGCTAAGTGAGAATGATAAGAGAAAAGGACTTAAGTACACGTATGAAAAGAATAAAAAATACTATCGCGGGTGCTTAGAGTTAGGAGAAGAGTATAAGAAAGATGAGGCGACAATTAGATGGCTCACACTTGGTTATGTGAGCATAAGCGATACACGATAGCCCATGACCTTGAGTCTAGCTACAAGACTCGTAAATAAAGAAAAGCGCTTCTTGGGAGGCAACCCATGCTTTGTGTGATTTTATTTGTTTGATTGTTATTTGCTTCCGTATGCATGTTTTATTTTTATTGTTGGTTGATCATGTTTCTCAATTAAAATGATAATTTACTATGTTGTTTGGCCTAGTCTTAACTCCAACCTAAAGGTATTTTTGCAAAAGATAAGTGTAAGGGGAAACCCCAAATATGTTTTTAAGAAACAAACCGATCATGATTCTCCACAATATTAAATGAACATGTATATTCGTATTTGTTGGAGTCAAATGCTTGTATTGAGTCATAATGAAGTTTTGCAGGATTTTCCAGGAAGTAGGACCAAGTTTTTCCAGAAATTTTCCAGAAACTTAACGGCGTCAGGAGTTAAAAATCTGGAAATTTTACCGGTTTTGTTTTTCTAACGGAGTCTTATGGTTTTTGTGAATTATTAAGTTTTATAATCTCCAGGAAATCTGCAAACTTCATTCCACAAGCATTATATCTTACTTTGTTTTCTAGGATTTAGTAACTTATATAGAATGCCGCCGATTTTACGCGAGGTTGTCTTGTCTATTGTTGTTAGGATTTACAGGTTATTTTCGACAAGGAGATGATTTATATTCTGGAAGGGAAGCTTTGATTGTTCGTTTTCTTGGAGGAAGATCTAACCTGGCCAACCTATAATCCATACCGAGCGAATCAGGGGAGTATTTGATTTCATTCTCTTTACTTTTTCACTTTTACATTCTTTACTTGAACATTGGGGACAATGTTCATCTTAAGTGTAAGGGGAGGGTAAAAAGATGATACCTTACATATGCACTTTCGCTTGAGTTTGTTTTGTTTGATAGTAGATGTGTAATAAAACTATGAGAAATACTTGTTAGTGTAATTTTAGCGCCAAATTTAAATTTTTTTACAACATTTAGGAGTGAAACTTTAGCCATAGCAAGCCTCTCATGGATAGGAGATTGTATGACTAGCACATAACCATATATTCAGAAAAATTTTCCACCCAAATATGTGAGGTTCGCCTTTAGATTTGATAGGAAAAGCATTCATTATTGGTGCTTATGAGTGTACCGGTAGCATTTAGATTCTAGAACTTGCGTTAGTGATGCATCCCGAGACCGCTAGTGAGACTACATTCGTGTGGTAGGATTTACTACATGATAAGAGGCATTAGGATCACCCTTGTGTTAAACCCGTATCATAATTACTTGACCATTTAAGTCATATTACTTGGCTAGTTAAGTCAACTAATTTTTCCCACACCTTTAGCGTTGTACTCATTTTTAGTACACGAAACCCCTAGTACACCCCTCCGAGCCTATCTTTTCATTTCTAACTTTAAGCATCTTACTTAAAGGAAGAATTTGTTACACCCCACTTAAATGTACAACCAAATCGCCTTAGCCTTCCGTGTATGCGCTCATTTTTAGTGCATTATTGTTATTTATTAAACCCTAAGTTAACTTTCTAATTGATTACATGGTTGCTAAGTCGAGTCATATCCTTGTACATATTGTTTTGGGATGATTGGGACTCATGGGTAAGTACTTATTTTATGGAGTAATGGGGAAGAACATCATACTATTACCCCCATATGTACGTTAATCTTAAAAGTGCTCCAAGTGTTTTGATTTTCTTAATTCGAGTCATTAGAATAGTTTAATGTAAAGTATGTAAAGATTCAAGTGTAAGGGGAACGTTCATTCCCTATGATGTATTATTCTGGATGGTAGGGTAAGAGTGTATGAAAAAAAAATCAAAAAAATAAAAAAATAATAATAAAAAAATAAAAATAAAAAGAGAAAAAACATACGGACTACCATCCCGTTTCATTCTATGTTCATTTTATGTTTTTGTTATTTTTCATTTATTAGCTTAAGTCGAGTCTAGTCTTGGCTTAACAACGCCATCTTGTACATGTAATTAACCAAGATTGTTAACTCGCCACCAGTAAAACTTCCTTTATCCAACAAAACCGTGTAATTCATATCCCTATACCTAACGTTACAACCCTTTTAAAAGACCTCTTTGATAGTTTATCCTAGGTGCTTACGCCATGTGGTGGAGGTTTGATCCTTTCCCAAGCCTATGGTAATCTATTTTGCTATGACAGGTAGTGAGAGATATCTTCCATTTCCATAATGTTATATTACTTTATTACACCCGAGAGATGTGAGTATCTAAACACTATTTGTGAGGTGCTTGTGTATGACCTTCGTGCTTGTCTATTGGTCTATGTGTTGGTTGTTTATATCTTGTTCTTGTCTCAATTCCATTATGCTAGGCTAGATCTCTTTTGTGTTTGCTTAGATCTAATGAAACCTAGATGTTGATTATGTGTTGATTACTTGTTTATTCTTGTCTTGGATGAATGATTTTATATGTTAGGCTTAAGAAAACTGGCAGATCTCCAAATGGTAACATGCTTGAACGTCTTAAGAAACATGAACCGAGGCGTACTAGGTCTTTATTGGTTGTATTTAATGCATGAGCCACTGTTTACAATCCCTATAGTTGTGCTAGGTCATGGTGTAGGAGGAGATAAGAGCTCATAGAATTGGGGAGTTATGTATGCCACCCCATGAATGGTATTAAGGAATACAATCCGTCATCCATGCAATTATAACAAGTAATTAACGTGTAAAAGATATCTAGGGAGTAGTGTAGTCTAAGTAAACACAATTTCTCCAATTACTGCTCACAACCTTAGTATAATTTAGTTTAATTTCATTTTTAGTATTTTATTTTGATTACATATTAGTTTTGGGTTAGTTGACTAGCAACTAATTCCGCCCACTCTTCCAAAACCCGAGATTTTACTTGCTTTCATAAAAATATAAAAATATAAAAATAGTCATCCCTCACCTTTAGAACTAGTAATTAGGTTTTCTAATCCTAGCGACACTATTCCTAAGCTGAACGATCAATCCTCCGGTACTTGTCACTATACTATACTACAACGATCAGGTACATTGCCTGGTGGGGGTTGTAAGCTTCTCGGGATCCCTCGAGAGGTAAAGCCTATTGCGATTCCCACGCATCATTATCCAACTCAAAACCACAGAAGATTTTATCGATACATTTCCATCGTCGACTTGAGTCCTAAACATAACACATTACAAATGTATTTATAAATGTCAATTGGGACAAACTAACACAAACACAAAACTATACAAATAAAAAAAATTACAAATGATATACCTCTTCCAACGGTTGGAGATATTCACACCTTTCAATCATTAATGGATGAAGGACATTCGTATGTTTTCTTAGCTCATCCATACTCGGAACTTTTAAATCTGTATATGTACTTTCCAACTGCGACCTCAGCACATTAACATACCTCCGCTTGGTTGTTCCACATCGCTGTAGAGCAAGCTTCAAGTGACTTGGTGCACTCAAGACCTTGTTGTAAAAATAACAAGTTGATGAAGCGGATTAAATAAAATTTCATGTCACTCTATACTCAAACAAAACGACTAATGACTGGAATTACTAACCTCTATACTCTTCATTTTATTTTCTTCTTCCAAAATAAATTTCGACCTCTGTTCCCTTTGTTTTGCCTGCCTATGTATCTCAGCCGCTTGCTTTTCAGCTTTCGCACAAACATCCTATAATTACATTAAAAATAGGTTTGTTAGATATATACAATTTCAATTCGATAAACTATTTCAACAGCTATGTGTTTACCTCAGATAAATCTTCGTCAGATAATTTGTCAACGTTAACCACACCGTTATGATAAAAGTTATAAAACAAGTTATGAAACAAGTTATAATGCAATAATAAGTAAAAGTTATACAAATAAATTACCTCATAAGCTTTATGTGATAGATAATCCAAACCATCTACAATGACTTCATGAACTTTATGTGCTAGATTATCCCATTCGTTTCCAGTGTTTTTGTTGGATGTTCTAATAGGCGAATTAAAAAGTTTAAATAATTCTCCATCTAAGTCACTACAATACTCGTCACCCATATCACAATCCACATTATCCTGTAACGATATTTTAAACACCTTGTCTTAGTAAACAACATTTTTTTTATCAAGTGAATGACAAGAAAACACAAAACACTTATATACGTGGGATTTACCTTTTGAACAGATGTGGTAACTTTCTGCTCCGGATGTGCGCCTTTTGTTTTCCAAGTAATATACTGCATAAAAAAGTATTTTAAAAAACATGATAATTAGACATGAATTAACTAGGCGCATATATATAGAAAAGGGATTCTGTCAAAACTAACATGTATAATAGACTCCATTTTGTAGACGCGTTCCTTCAAACTATCAATCTCTTTAGGTAGAATCAACAACCTCTCGCACAAATGCACCAAAGCCTTAACCCGAAACCCACAATTACAACTCTGCCTAGCTGGCTGTGCCTCTCAGTCATTTACCTTACCCTGAGCTGATGATAATTTTTTTAAATAATCACCAACAAGCCCCCCGCATTGAACAGGTGAAGGAGCTCTCGGTGTGTACCACTTAAATTTTTTTTGGCTTTCTCTAAATCATTTTGATAGAACCTCAGCATAGTTAGGATATATTTCAAAGTTTGGATTTTTGGCCTAAGGAAAATATACAATAATTGTTACTAAAAGCAAATAAAATTTAGTCAAAAAAATATATAATAAAAATAAGTATTAAGGTGAGAAGGCATTAACTGACCTGAGGAAATAGTTGACTGTATACCTCCAATTTTTGAAATGGATAATGCTTCGACCAGGCACAGCCTCTCGGGATCACATCAGGATCCTTACTCCACCAACGATCTGTCTGAGATGAAGACTCTAGAATCCATATCTACAAACAGTAAATGTAAAAAAGTCAAATTACACACAATTTTTTACAATGAAATACAGAGACAAGTGTTTGCCTAAAAATGCTAACCTTGAAACACAAGATAAATCCAGACAATGAATACGATGGAACAAAGGTTGGGTCTTTTTCCAATGATTTATGGTGAGCATTCTTATGCTTCGAGTTAACATTTAAAATGGCATCGTATAACTCCCGCCAGATGTGTTCTCCCCAGGGAAACTCATTCCAAGCTTCAAGATTATCTACCATTCTTAGAAATACATCTTCAACAACAAATCCTAACTCACGACCCATAAACATAACTTATAAAGATAACAAAAGACAAACTTGTATCGAGTCTTCATTTGATAGTTTTGTGAAACGCTCTTCATCCTAAAATTACAGATAGAGGATCTATGTTTTTAACATACCTGCCTATCTTCTCCGGAAATACTTGATCACGAAAACTGATAGCACCCTCCCTAAACTTACGGAAACTGACAATCCCAAACTTAAATCCAGTAATGAGGCAAAATTCACGACGACCAAAGTGAAGCAAATGTTCATTAACATCGTATATGAGTGGCAAATCATAATGTTCATTATCAGAGAAGACTTGCTTCTGAAACATGTAATGGATAAGATCTTCCTCATTGTCAACGTAAGTCAAATCAAGCCACGGCCCGAAACATGTAGACCTAAACAATTCACAACGTTCCAAACCTAGTCTGTCTTTGATTAACGGAAAGTAACTGAGTTTGCTTCTAACGTGGACCCTCGCATGATATTCCTAAATTAACAAAACAAATCAAGACCAAAATAAGCAATGCAGTTTCAAAAAACTACTACCTTATTCAGCCTCAAATTCCACAAATTAAACTCAAATCCATTCACAAAATCAATTATATGAATCAATTAAACTCTAAAATTCCACACTAAGTACCAACAGGACAGATCCACAGATTGACCAATTAAATCTATACGAAATTCAGTAATTCAGTTATTAACAAAACAAGTGTACAACTAATCAAACAAGCTCAAATATCATAATATCTACCAAAGTAACTACAAATTATAGCAATGAAACAGTAACAACTCAGATGTAAACTAGAATTGAACAATGCTTTGTGGAAAATCCTTCTTCTTCTAAAAGATTGAACAATGCTTTTTGGAAAATCCTTCTTCTTCTAAGTCTTTCGGCATCGATCTTAATGTTCCTTTATTTCCTAATGATTTAAACGCACAATTCAATGTTTACAATGATTCACAATTACCAAAAAAAGAAAAATTTCAGCCTCAAAATTATTTAAACCCACAATACACTATCTGTGGTTGCAATATAAAGTGACTGCACCAACAACCAACTATTTGGCATTTTTCTTTTGCTGTTGGTGAAGAACAGTGGAGGAGATATGCATTATTTGAAAGAGTGAATTATAAGGGCAGTGACTGCAAATGTGTAGTGCGGGGGGTAATAATAGTATCTGCATTTTGTTTGTCTTTTTATATTTGTAACATATGCATGTGAATGAGAAATTTGATTTTAGCATGTCATATAAGAGGTGTCCTATGCATTTAGTTTGATTAACGGAAAGTACATGAGTTTGCTTCTAAGGTGGACCCTCGCATGATATTCCTAAATTAACCAAACAAATCAAGACCAAAATAAGCAATGCTGTTTCAAAAAACTAGGTTTTAAGCTTTCTTTTTTTTTGCCTTTCAAAAACTCTAGTTATTTTCTGGTCTTTTAGTGCAGGGAAGGCATGGAGGCATAACATTGGTGGTTCCTTTGTTTCGACACTTAACTTCTTATGGTTATGTAACTTCATAAAAGATAAAATAAATGTAATTCCCATTTGCTCATTTGGAGCAGTTATTGGTTTATGAAAGTCCAATAAGCACTAGACACTAGACTTTATGAAAGTCCAATAAGCAGTTTTCAATAATCCAAATGAATAAGTAGTTTCAAATAAGAAAAAGCCAGATGATCCAAGATAGTGTAAAACACTTAAATACACTCAAATGGTGCAAAGTTACCAGCATACAAGTCAATTAAGCACAAATCCAGGTTCTAATATGAATCAGCTTATAGGTTACAATCACTACACTAGCAGGCTCAATTAAGCTGATCTAATAAGCTGAAAACTAGAAAGTAAGAGGGCAAAAGCTTCACTGACCAACTGAGATGATAGAAACCCCAAAAGCCGTATCACAAATTATCAATTGCACACTTAAATCTAGCCTAGAAAAATTCTAAAAATTGCTGGTGCAGGGGAAGTGACTGTTCAAGTTAGTAACTTTAGGCTTAAATTTGGGCGAGCAAATGAGTTTGAAAAGTGAATTTTATTTTTTAATTTAAAATTTAAGCTACCAGAGAGTTCAAATCAACTTTCCAATGTTATTTCCAATCAGTACTTAACTCTACACATGCAGTTGAATTCATCTCAAAAACTAGGTACAAAGTATTTTTGACTTTTTGAATTTGACGCAACTTTGACTAAACTGAAATTTTATTGAATCTATGTGACTTAAAATGTTGTTATAAGCTAAGAATGAACTTTTTTAAGCTAACTTTACTAATAGTGCAACTACTTAATGAATATGCAGCCTATATATCTAACAGTGAATGCACAAATTGAGTCCAACGATGATTTTGACTTTTATTTAAGTTACCACTGAGTTTTATGATCTATATTACCTAATATGCAACCAAAGTGACAGACTACACTAATAGATAAATCTATATCAAACTTAAACACTAAACTAATTGTTGTACCAAACACTATTATTAACTACTATTGAAATAATTTTTTGAAGTAACTATGACATTTGATTGACTAAACCACAACACAAGCTGCTATTATGATTAAATGAATCAAATGAAACTTAGAAACACAGATACACAATAAGCTAAGCTAATGCTTATAAGCTAAACTAAGGCTTCCCAATAAACCCAGATTCACAAGCAACCTAAACAATAAGCCTAATCTACCTGAGAATGACTTTATATGATTTCATTATCATAAGCAACCTAAAAAATAAGCCTAATCTAAGGGTACATCGAACGAAACCCAGATTCACAAACTTATTCGCATAATAATAAACCCAGATTTAGCAGATGGGTTTAATTGGAATCCACAAAATAAACCCACGAAAATTCTTAAACCCACGAAAATTATTAAACCCACAATAAATCTTAATTAGCACAGATTCAGCATAATAAACCCACAAAAAAATCCTAAATATAACGTACCAATGGTTTCATTGGAAAAATTGAAAGAATCAAAGAATTATTTTGATGAGTTTGTGGCAATGTGTGTTATTCATTTAACTTTTTTGAACGTGGAATCAAATAAGATAATAATCAAATACAAGAAAATTAAATAAAATCAAAAAAGTATGTTATGTGTACCTTCCCAATAACGATGACCGGTCATTTCAGCAGTTGGGTTGAGTAGCCGCCGGTTGAGTAATTTTAGTAGGTTGCGGAGTTGCGTAGATGGGCATGACCATTTAAGGAATTTACTCAAAAAGACCATGGTGGGGAGCAAAAAAAAATTGTACTAGATTAGTACTTGTCTCTTTAACAAATTTAGGATTGAAAACGGATTCAGAAAGGAAGCGGATGAAGCTTTATATACTAAACAAACAAAAGCAATACACATATATGTGTTATATAAATGACCTTGAAGTCAAGTAGTGACACAACAAACTTATGACGATAAACAAAATATCTCAGTGTACCAACCTTAACATCAGCATCAATATTTTTTTATTATTACTTTCATCAACTTAATTATGAATTAGCACAAGCTGAAAAAGAATATAATGATACTTATAAGATTTAAGATCCTTTGAGGACCAAACTTTTTTTACATACCAAGGGACTAATCTCCACCCTTCATCTTTATTTGTTCTAATTGATGAGATTAATCCTAACAATTTAAAAAACTCACTTTCATTTTTTTTTCAAATATTAATATCTTTCAAACCGTTAATCGTTAAGCGAAAAAAAATATACCGTTACGACGAGCATTTAATTATCTTTCTATAGATAGGCACTTTGATATATTTTTGACAAATTTTTTTCTTCGTTTTTTTCACGTTTGTTTTAGTTACCAAAAAAATCACATGTGATATTACATATCACATGTGATTTTTTCGGTAACGAAAAAAAGTGATAAAAACGAAAAAAAATTTTGTCAAAAATTTATCAAAGTGCCTATCTATAGAAAGATAATTAAATGCTCATCGTAACGGTATATTTTTTTTCGCTTAACGATTAACGGTTTGAGAGATATTTAAATTATAAAAAATATGTGAAATATTAAAATACTTTTAATCTCAACCATTGATTTCTTTTTAAAAGAATGGTGGTGATGAGTCACATGTAGGAAAAATTTGGTATGTAAAATAACTCTCCTCTACTTATATAGTAGAGATTAAGATAATTTTTTTGGAAAGTATTAGATATGAAAATTATGTGTTTAAAAATTGTTCTAATTTATTAAGACTAGACGAGTACCCGTGCATAGCAACGGGATTTTATAGTGACAGATCGTTTAGTGATAAAAAAAGTTTATGGGTTATAAACGAAAAATAATAAAAGTTTGAAGATTTAGAGATTAAACATAATGTTTTGAAACCCGGTTCGACCCGTTCTGGACGAAAAATGGGTCGATTTAAATCAAGTGAACCCGACGGGTTGGGTCGAAAACGGGTCAAATTAAACCGGGTCAACCCGCCGGGTTTGAAGCGTCCCAGGTTAAACCGGTTTTCGATATGTATTAATAGTTTCATTTTGAAATATATGTTTTCGTATGGCTTTTATTAGTTAGACGAACCGGTGGCGACACCGGTTCCCGGTTGAACCCGTTGGTCCGGTCCAGTTTTCAAAACTATATGTACCATCAACTTGTTAGCTTGTATGAAGCTTTGTGTGTTTTATTAATTTGTATAATATGTAAAATAACATTAGTTAGTGTGTTAATTACTTTATATTTAGATTATATTGTAGCTTGTTTAAATTGTACATTGTGAAAATTTTATTGTACTTTTTAGTAACAGTGTTTTAAATGGTTGTTTTTAATTTGATATATATGCTTTTAATTGGTTGTACAATGTGAATAAATTATTATACTTTAAAGTTATGGGGTGTTTTAATAAGAGTATTAAATATACTATGCATTTCTCTCACCTTTGACTTTCAAGATTTCACTTTTCAAGATTTGACCATACATTCTTTATAGCGACAAATAGTTTATTCGACAAATAGTTTATTCATCAAAAAAAATTCATAGGTTATAAATGAAAAATAATAAAAGTCTGAATATTTAGGAATTAAACATAATGTCCTGAAACCCGGTTCGACCCGGGTGGTTCAACCGGGTGAACCGTTCTGGTCGAAAAATTGGTTGATTTAAACCGAGTCAACTTGCTAGGTTGGGTCGAAAACGAGTCAAATTAAACCGGTTCAACCCGTTTGGTTTGAAGCGTCCCGGGTCAACCCGGTTTGTAATTTGTATTAATTGGTTGTATTTAATTTGGTAGATATGTTTTTAATTGGTTGTACAATGTGAATAAATTATTGTACTTTTAAGTAATGTGTTGTTTTAATAAGATTATTAATTATATTTCATAATATCTTTTAATAAGATTTTTCAAGATTTCCACTTTTCAAGATTGACCATTTTTCCTTTATATGTAGAGGTGAGTTATTTTACATACTAAGTTTTTGTTACAAATTGAGGGACAAATCCCCACCATCCATCTAGTTTGATCTAATGGTGGGGATTAACCTAAGATTTAATAGACAACCTAAGTCCATGTTTTTTTATTGTCCTTTTGCCTTTCTTTTTTTTTCAATTTTATTTTTCTTTTTTTCTTTTTTAGTCTTTTTTTTCCCTTCCTATTTACGTTTTTTTTTCTTGCATTTTTTTTGCATTTTTTCCTTCTTTTTGTCTTTTTTTTATTATCTAAAAAAAAATCCACGGTATTTTATTTTATTTTTTTTATGCTTTATGCCTTTTTTTTTTTAATTTCACTTTCTTTTTCTTTCTTTTAAAAGAAAATACACCTTTTTATTTTAAATTTACGAGTTTTTTTTAATTCACATATTTTTTTAATTTAATTCACGTTTTTTCACTTTCTAACTTTTTCATCCGTTTTTAGACATATTCGTCCGTTTTCATAAATATTCATCTATTTTCATACGTTTTCTTACGTTTTCGTCCGTTTTCATACATATTCGTCCGTTTTCTTACGTTTTCGCACGTTTTCATACGTTTTCGTCCGTATTCATACATATTCGTCCATTTTCTTACTTTTTCGTCTATTTTCATCCGTTTTTATACGTTTTACGACCGATACGTTTTCATCAGTTTTCGTCCGTTTTCATCCATTTTCATACGTTTCGTCCGTTTGTATACGTTTTCGTCCGTTTTCATATGTTTTCGTCTGTTTTCATACGTTTTCGACCGTTTTTAAATGTTTTCAGACATTGTCATACCTTTCTGAATATCACAAGTGATATACTGTGATTATCAGAATATCACTTGTGATATTCAAAATATTGCAAGTGATATCTGAATATCGCAAGTGATATTCTGAATATCACAAGTGACTTTCAACAAATGTTCTGTGACATGAAAATCGCAAGTGATATTCAGATTATCGCAAGTGATATTCTGAATATCAAAAGTGATATTCTGAATATAAAACACAAGTGATACTCAGAATATTACAAGTGATTTCACGCTTTTTTTAATTCACTTTTTTTCAAAAGTGATATTTTGAATATCACAAGTGATATTCTGAATATCACAAATGATTTTCAACAATTGTTCTGTAACATGAAATTCACAAGTGATATTCAGAAAATCACAAGTGATATTCAAAATATTACAAGTGATATTCCGAATATCACAAGTGATTTTCAACTAATATTTTGTAACATGAAAATCACAAGTGATATTCTAAATATCACACGTGATTTTCAACTAACATTTTGTAACATGAATATCACTTGTAATTTTCTGAATATCACTTGTGATATTCAGATTATCACTTGTGATTTTCATGTTACAAAACATTAGTTGAAAATCACTTGTGATATTCAGAAAAACACAAGTGATATTCAGAAAATCACAAGTGATATTCTGAATATCACAAGTGATATTCCGAATATCACAAGTGATGTTCAACTAATGTTTTGTAACATGAAAATCACAAGTGATATTCTGAATATCAAAAGTGATATTCAGAAAATTACAAGTGTTATTCAGAATATTATAAGTGATTTTCACATTTTTTTAATTTACGTTTTTTTTCACTTTCTTACGTTTTCTTCTGTTTTTGTTCGTTTTCATACGTTTTCTTTCGTTTTTATATAAAAATGTACAAAAACGGACAAAAAAAAGTTGATTTGATGTTTAGGTGTTTGTTACGATGTGATAGCGTCGTGTAATGTAGCGGCGATAAAATGTATTATTGATCTTATATAAAAGAAAACTGCTACTTGGATGAAATATAAAACTATAAAAGTTATGAGGTAAATCAACTCTTCCCCGGTTTTAAAGTTATTTCACCATACAAATAATCCCACATCAGTTAAAGTTAACAATCTCATTACATTTGATGACGCTATCACATCTTAACAAACACCTAAACAACAAATCAGGCCACTAACTAACGCAAACTAAACAAACCACGATACTAAAACTATTCTGAACAAGTAATACTAAAACACCATTGTGTGTTTGAATATCACAAGTGATTTTCAACAAATGTTTTGTAGCATGAAAATCACAAGTGATATATTCTGAATATCACAAGTGATATTCTGAATATCACAAGTGATCTTGAACAAATTTTTTGTAATATGAAAATCGCAAGTGATATTCTGAATATCACAAGTGATTTTACATTTTTTTAATTCACGTTTTTTTCACTTTCTAACGTTTTTGTCCGTATTCATACATTTTCGTCCGTTTTCATACGTTTCTGAATACCACAATTGATATTCTTAATATCACAAGTGATATTATGTCATATTCTAAATATCACTTGTGATATTAAGAATGTCAATTGTGATATTTAGAAATGCATGAAAACATACGAAAACAAACGAATACGTATGAAAGTGTAAAAACACGTTTGCAAATGGATGAAAACGTATAAAAAATGGACGAAAACGAAAGTAAACACATGAAAATGGAGAAAAACGTATGAAAACGAGTGAAACCAATGAAAATGTGTAAAAACTGCCAAAAATGTATTAAAACAGATGAAAACGTCTAAAAACAGACAACAATGTATACAAACGAAAGAAAACGGACAAAAACATTAACATATGAAAACAAAAAAAACAGACGAAATCGTATAAAAACAGACGAAAACATATAAAAACTGACGAAAACAGACATAAACGTCTAAAAACAGACGAAAACGTAAACAAAATGGATGAATACGTATAAAAACAGATGGAGAAGTATGAAAATGAACAAAAACGTCTAAAAACGTATGAAAATGGACGAAAACGTATCAAAACGCCCGAAAACAGACAAAAACGTAAGAAAACAGATGAAAGCAGACGAAAACGTCTGAAAATAGACGATAATGTACGAAAACGGACAAGAATGTCTGAAAACGTATAAAAACTGCCAAAAACCGACAAAAACGTCTGAAAAGGGCCAAGAATGTATAAAACGGACGAAAACGGACAAAAACGTTTGAAAACGGACGAAAACGTATAAAATTGGATGAACATCTGAAAGCAGATGAAAATGTCTAAAAATTAACGAAAACTTAAAAAAAAATAGACGAAAACATATAAAAATGGATGAAAACGAATGAAAACGGACAAAAACGTAAGAAAGTGAAATTATGAATTTAAAAAAAATATACATGAATTTAAAAAAAAACGTGATTTTTTTTTTAAAATTAAAAAAAAATGAATAAAAAAAGGTTCATTAAAAAAAGCAAAACAAGTACTGAAAAAAAAAGAAAAAGAAAAAACGCTTGAAAAAAAAAAGAAAAAAAAAACTTGAAAAAAAAGTGAACAAAAAAGGAAGAAAAAAAAAAGAAAAAGAAAAAGCGTAGATAAGAAGAAAAAAATGGGGAAAAAGAAAAAAAGAAAAATACAATGAATAAATAAGAAAGATAAAAGGAAAAGAAAAAAAAACATGGACTTAGGTTCCATTTTTAAATCTTAGGTTAATCCTCACCATTAGATCAAACTAGATGGATGGTAGGGATTTGTCCCTCAGTTTGTAAAAAAAAACTTGTTCGCAAAAGAACTTTTCTCTTTATATGTAATATAGATAATATTTTTGAATTAATTGTCTGTGTATTTTCGCATTTGTTTTAGCCCATCGTCATTTTTAGAAACTATTTGAATTAAGTGTGTGTGCTCTCATTTAATAAATCGTGTCTCTAATTCTAAAAAGTCAAATCCTCATTTTGGCGTGTCTGTCATTGAATAACCGTGTGTATCTCATATTGAACGAGTGGGGAAATCCGCGCGTTGAGGCGGGGATGTTTGGATACCTTTTATGTTTGCATTATGTTATTTGGTCGTTTGTGTTATAGATATTATTTTTAAACATATTTGATTTAACGGTATAAAATGTGTAAAAGAATTTTGTATTAGTAACTTTGATAAGTAGAACTAATAATCAAATTTTTTTTAGGTAACTTGAGTTATTTTCCGTTGTTCCATAACTGTAAGAATCGCGAGATGGCAAATATTGGATAATGACACTTTTTACCCTTGTGTTAAAAATAATTACATTTTTAGTCATTATAGTATTTTTACACTTTATACCTTATGTTTTGAATAATGACAGTTTCTACCCTCTATCTTTTATTAAAAGTCTTATTTTTAGTTTTGATACACAAGTTTGACAGTTTTTACATGTTTGGTCCCTTAACGAGAAGTTTTGCAAATTTAGTCCTTCGTTAAGTTTTTGAAAAGTAAACTTTTATTTTTATAAAAGTTATCATTTCTATTTTATAAAAAGTAACAAAATCAGTTTTCTAATTCATGTGTGTCGAGTTTATCTTTGTTTATATTTCTAAATTTTTTAATAACAACAAATATGGGCTCGTTAGCCCAAAATAAGCCCATTTAGTTTTCCAAATTCATTTAGGGGGTGTTCAAACGTGTTTTAGGATTAGGTTCTTTTTATGTAACGTTTGACCTCAAAAATCATGCATGTTTGGTTATTTCGATTAAGCTTGGTGCAAAGAAACGGGTGATGTAAAAATATATATAAGGTGTATGTGTAATTTAAGAATTACATGGCCTTTCCTTAGGCGCGTCGAGTGTTTTGTGACTTGTTTTAGACTTCATGATTTATGTGGTTAAGTGTACGTGACTTACTATGCAATGCATGAAAATGAAAACGTGCTATAAGAAAGTATTGAAAAAGGAATGTGTTGACTTACAACGCCTTAGTGGTGGTGAAGATCCCACGTGGTACGAGCAAGAAGAACGAGAATGAGCAAGACTTGGAGAACCCTTATGAAATATTTACCCACGTTCAAAATATATAACCCAATTACTTATACTTCGACCCAAAAACCTTGAGTATCCTCTTCGTGTTGGACAGTAGCGAGATAAGAGAGTTGTGTTTGGAAACTTTAGTGAGTTTTTGAAAATGTGGTGAGAGTGAGAATTTAATGAGGGTATTTATAGGAGAGGTTAGTGAGAACGTTGGTGATTCTTTTGGGAAATATGTTACACATGTTCTTGATGTGTCAATCGGATAGAAACAAAGTTGTCTAATCCTTTTTGGTGTGGTCATGTCGAGCTAGCTAGAGCACATGATGCTATGATGAATATTTTGGATTGTTTATGTGTAGGTCCAAGAGGGTGGAGGAGACATTGTTATACTTGGATTGTATAAACTAAGGGGTGAAGGAATCATATGAGTTTTTGGTTGTTGATAAGGCAAAAAGTGTACCGCTTTTGGAGGGTCATTTAAGCCCGAATTCGTGATTATTTGATCAATTATTACCCTAAATCGTTCCTTTTGTCATTTTAGGTACTTTTGAGAAGAAATCTGGAAAAGGAAGCATTTTGGACATTTTTGGAGCGATTAAGTGAAGAAAACGACAGAGTCTCAAAATCTTTGCTGGGAACAGTACCTGACGGCGTCAAGGTCATACAAGTGACGGCGTCAAGCTTGGAAAAAGAGGTGGATATGGAAAATACACATGACGGCCCTGAACTATTCCAAGGCAAAAAAGCCTGACGGCGTCACCAAGGCCGTCAGGATTGACTTATACGTGACGGCGCAGAGCTTATTCTCAACATGACGGCGTCAAGATTGGATCTAGGCAATAAGAACTTTAATTTGACGGCGTCACAAGCTATAACGTGACGCCGTCAAGGTGTAAAATCTATATGTAGTTTTCTAATTTTCATTCATTAGTGGTGGAACTTTTGGAGAACTTTTTGTGTGCAAACCCTAGACGAATTTTCTGTAACAACAAGGGTTTCAACCCTTGTTCCATCCATGTTCAATTGAAGATAAGTTTTCGGATAATCATTCAATATATCTATGTATTGTTTAATTTTACCTTATGCTTTTCTTCTTTTTAACATGCTAGGCTAGGTTTTTCATGTGTTTGCTTAGATGTAATGAAACCTAGATGTTGATTATTGGTTGATGGTTTGTTTATAATTGTTATGGATGATTGAATTCGATGTTAGGCTTAAGAAAACTGGCAGACTTCCAATTGGTAACTTACTTGAACGTCTTAAGAAGCATGATCGAAGGTGTACTACGACTTATTGGTTGTATTTAATGCGTAGGCAACTGCTAGTGATACTACGTTAGGAGCTAGTAGTCGGCTCGACCTAGAATGAAGTAGAAGCCTATAGAGTTAGGGAATATCGTACACGACCCTACGACTAGTATTAAGGAATATAACCCGTCATCCATGCAATTGTAAAAAGCTAATCAACCGATAAAAGATATCTTGGGAGTAATGAAATCTAAGTAAATACATTTTCTCTTATTATTGTTTACGCCACACATTTAGTTTAAGTTTATTTTACTTTATTTTGATTGCATCTTTAGTTAATTGGGTTAGTTGACTAGCAACTAATTCCGCCCACTCCTTCAAAACCTGAGATTTTACTTGATTTCATTTAAAATATAAAAATACAAAAAGAATCATCCCTCACCCTTAGACCTAGTTTAGTAGAATTTTAATCCTAGCGAACACTATTCCTGTATTGAACAATCAATCCCCCGGTACTTGTCACTATACTATACTACAACGAACAGGTACACTGCCTGGTGGGGATTGCAAGCTTCTCAAGATCCCTTGAGAGGTAAAACATTTTGCGATTGTTCAATTCCACTCATCAAGTTTTTGGCGCCACAGCCCGGGGAATAGTTATTGTCTAGGTTAAAATTTTTTTTATTAGGTCTACTTGCCAGATTCCTTTCTAGTAAGATTTTTATTTTATTTTTATAGGTTTCTTTAGTCTATCTTATTTCTTCGTTTCTTTGTTCATAACCTTTGCCAACATCCATCATGGCAAATGAAGATCTTTCTAATCTTAGAGTCACCAGAAGTCATAGTTCCTTAAGAAATCTTGTCTCTCCTTATGCAGAACCTGAAAGGGAAATGCATAGGCTAAGGCAATCTCTTCCAACACCCGAACCATCCGGCACAACCATCAACTTTGATGAAGCCCTCTCTGAAGAAAATTCAGATCATCACCTTACATCCCCTTGCTCCCAATCCAGCCGCGATATGGACACTCCTGAAATTGCCACACTTAAGCGCCTTGAGGATTATTCCTCCCCGAACCCTCGCGGCTTCTCTAATGCCATTGTCTTTCCAAATGAACGTACTGTCACAACTCATCATTTCAGGTCATTTCGGGAACTTTGGAAAAACACTATTCATAAATCACTATTCATCAAAACACTATTCATCGTTTTACTATTCATCATTTTCGAGGTCATTTTGATATTCTGAGAAACTTTTGGGAAATTTACTATTCACTAAACACTATTCATTCCGGAAAAGTTTTCATCATTCACTTGCATTACTCATTTCATCGTAAATTTAGTTTACGGGTATTCAAATTCGCGTAACCGGATTGGTTTAGGTGCGAATTCATTTCATTAGTGTTAAGTACACTGCATACGGACTGGGGATAGTCTGCATATCATCATAACAGCATTTTCATGTTATACCACTCTCAGGATTTTCAAATTACTATATTCAGTACATTTAACGTTTTTACGTATAAGTAATTATAGTAAACGTTAACACTCGGTTTATACACCACGAATATATCTAAATATTCCCACGATGGTCCCGACATATTTTTATATCCATTTTAACATCATAAAACTTATAACATTCAGTTACCCAGTATTTTGGAAATTTATTTTATTAATAACGTACGCGTACGAATATAACGACGGTTTTCGTGAAAACTAAACAATAATCACCCGATCACTCAGTAAATGTACCCAACATATTTTTAATATGTTTTTAACATTATTATGACTATATTTTGTCCCGGTTAACTTCGTGAACAATTATTTCTATTAAAACCGTTACCCGATTTTAACGAATAACACGGAATAACACTTAACGCTACACTAGGACTAATTAGTAACTCAAAACCAATTTGGCTACTCCCTTTTCACACCAAAACCGGCCACATGAACACCCTTTAACCATGTGCTTTAAAATCTTAAGTATAATACTAATAAACCACTTATAACTTTACTAAATCAAAAACCTAAATCATAATCCATGCTTTTTAGAAAAGCTTCTCATCTTCATTTTTCTCTCCTTGTTCTTCCTCAAACCCACGACCAAAACCAAACCAACCCTTGATCCATTATTTTTGAAAAGTTAAAACACTAAACTTGTTCCTTTTACATGCCTAAACAAGAATCAATCAACAAAAACACAAGAACATCAAGCATAATCATCCTATAATCATCTCATTTTGTCAAGTAAGTTATCATTTTTATTTTTACATGAAACATCTTATATTTACTTGTATTACATGATTTCCATGCTAAAAACCATGTACAACTAGCTATACCACCACTTATTTTGTCAAAAATGAAACATACAAACCCTAACTTTTTAGTTATGAATCCCCTTGCTCTAATAACTTGGTTAGGAGTCCATGGCACCCTAAGAAGGTGTATGGTAGGATTAGATTAGCCATGTGGTGATTACAAGAGGTTTGGTGATGGTAGAAATTGATTTTTAACCTTGGAAACATGATTTGGAACCTATTTTAGACATGCTGTCCCGTTTTGTAAAAATCTGGAAAATCAGTAAACACCAAGGAAACTTTGGCAAAATTTTTAGAAAATACTTTCAAAAACGAATCCGTAGGCGAAAGAACGGATTAAAAAGAGCTTATAACGAAGAAGTTATGATTTTTGCAAGATTGTTGACGAAATGTATTTTCTGGAAATTTGTTTGCTGTTGGACGTTTTTCATGGTACAAAAAGAGACTTTAGACGTAACCCGGAGGAGCCGAGCTTTCCAAAATATATTACTACATACTAAGACGTAACCGTGGACGTAAAGAACAAGTAAAACGGACAAGTAACGACAAAGATATACACGTTTGAATATCGGCTAAAACCCTTTTATAGTTGACAGCTTTTATATAAATTTGGCGCAAAAACTACGAAGTGCATTTTTAAGCTAATCATGATATCAAGTACCGAGCTTTATAACTAATGTAGTATTAGTTATTACGAGTATGTTTTCATCATTTCAAGGATTACAACCCGAGTATTTCAACGTCAACATGAGAACTTACGTTATATATATATAAGTATATATATTATAACTAGCCATTTATATTTTCTAATAGCAATATTTTTCCAAATTCTTGGATTATATATTTTTGACAATACAAGTGTATTTCCAAAGACTAGAGTGGTATAGAAACATGAGCATGGACATTCATAAACATCATTTGGTGATCTTAACGAGATCATGCATCATTCATTATAGGTCGCGGCAGTTAACCGATCATTGTTGTTCACTTCATTTCATTTCAAGTATCATCACTTAAGGTGAGTCATAGCCCCTACTCTTTTAATTGTTTTATCAACTCTTTGGGGGAGATACATGCTACTACTTGCCTACTTGTACAGATTTACATAACATTATACTTGATAACATTATACTTGATAACATTATACTTGATGTCATACATACGTGATTGTGTTATACTTAACTGTGTTATACTAAACTGTGATGGATACATACATACATACTTCCAATGGCCCCAGATTAAGTTGCTGGGCACAACCATGGAGACATATATACTTCTTATGGCCCCAGATTAAGTTGCTGGGCACAACCATGGAGGTATACATACTTAGGTGAGGTCTTCGGAGATGAAGTGTAGACTCACTACTAATTGCTAAACTGTTGTTATGAACTTATACATATCTTACTCATACTATACATTGTAGCAGTGGGTTGTGAACACACAGGTTACAAGTCTCTTATGACGGGACTTGCAACTGAGTGGATTTACGATGCCTTTGCTGTGTGAACATTCTTTATAGACTTTTCAACTGTATTAAGACAAACTCTATGAACTCACCAACCTTTGTGTTGACACTTTAAGCATGTTTATCTCAGGTTAGAAAGGCGATAGCAGGTGTGTGGAGCTGAGAGTCTTAGGGCATGCTTTTGGAGACTTTCACTTTTATCATTTTACCATTCGATACACTTTAAAAACTTATGTATCATTCTACTTTGGGATCCTTGTTTTGTAAACTATTACTTTTATCTATTCGAATGGTAACTTTTCAAAAACGTCTCATTTAGAGGGCGTTTTCTATATCTTGTACTTTGTGCCCTGAAGTAGCATCCCTATGACACAGTCTTCCGCTGCGGTATTTTGGGGGTGTTACAGATTGGTACCAGAGCCTTGGTTATAGAGAACTAGGTTGTTTTAGAGTCTAGACTATAACTACATACATGTAGACTCTCCTCCCTATCGCCTTGCACTTTACATACACATACGCTTGCTGGTGATTTATTTTTAGACCTACGCTATTAGATACTTTGTAGAAACCGTTAGAAACTAGACTTCCCGGTGACTTTAACACTTAAGGGAGAATCCTTTGTTCCTTTGTACTAAGCGTGACATTCCCTAGATGCCCATTTAAGCAACGTCTACCACTGAGATATGTGTGCGTGGTGATATGTACACTTGTGAAAGGAAACATTTATAATTGTGGTGGCCAACATAATTATAAGTGCTTCACGACACACGTGGACATATGACTATGCAGATGTAGATCGGTGTTGGCACAACTTAGGAAACAACTGGCAGCACGGTATTATATATGAGGATGTGAAGTATAGACTTTGGTTAATCAACGGTTTTCCCTCATCTCTGAC